>CAUYON010003879.1:0-13219 GCA_963573935.1 Arctocebus calabarensis
GTGGGCACCTGTAGTCCCAGCTACTTGGGAGGCGGAGGCAGGAGACTCGCTTGAGCCTAGGAATTGGAGGTTGCTGTGAGCTGTGATGCCACAGCACTCTACCCAGGGTGACAGCTTGAGGCTCTGTCTCAAAAAAAAAAAAAAAAGTAAAAAAAAAAAAAGGAATGTATTAGCTGTGCTTTGAACTTCTCTCAAAAACAATTTAATTAATAATGTTTAAAATTTTTTGTGGCATCCCAGCTAAAAATGACTGTTCTAGAGCGATCTTGTCTAGGGCCAGATCTTGCCCTGTATTCACCCCCGATCAGGTCAGCTCTTATTACTTAGTCCTTTTGGAAGATTCTAGGGAACAGGTTCAGTTAAGAGTTTCAGGTGAACTGGGCATCAGGATCACAGGAAATCTGTTATTAACCTTGTCTATATTGTCCTATACTATATTGTGGGCAAGTATAGAATGGGAAAACAATAACAATGAACACAAAAGACACTAAAGTAAAAACCCGTTCCCATCTAAATCGAAGATACTCGCAGTGTCTGACCTGCCTGTTCCCGCACGGTTCATTTTGACTTTTGTTATGACAACTCCTTGTGTCATTTGGATGCCAGCGGAACCCCTCTCTTAGCCTGTTAGCCTGGCCCTCAGTTCTTTGGCAAGCCAGGCTGTCCAGAGCTGGACACAGTACTGGGGGAATGGATGCCAAAGCCCAGCAGGGCCTGGGGAATGGGGGGGTCTCCGATCTGTGATCACCAGCTGCTGGGGCAGACGCCAAAGGATTACTCAGCCCAAAGCCCTGAATTTGCTGACTAAGCTGCCAGAGGCCACCTTATCACTAAGACAATTATTCCCCCAGGGCACAGGTCAGCAACTTTCCGCCAGTGGAGGCTGTGCCTGTGATAAGCACTGCAGGACCACCTCCCTCTGGACCCTCAGGGCAGGACACTGTGCCAGGAGATCCCAGGCCTGAGGCCTGAGCTGCTGCTGGCAAACAGAGGAGGAGGGCTGACCCCACAGCATCCTTTAAGGCAGCTACAGACTTCTTGATTGGGACAAATTTCAACTGTGGGTACGAGAACAGGTCTTCTAGGATTTCTTCAATACACTCCCTCCCACTCCCCCACATGTCTTTACTATCTTTGAGGCTTAGCTAGTGGTAAACACACAGTCTCTGGAGCCAGGGACCCAGCATTTCCACTCCAGGAAACTATTCCACAGAAGATTTCACAAAGATTTAATTCCATGGATGCTCCCTGCAGTGATTTTAGTGGAGCATCCATCTGGAGACAGCTGGCTGAACAAGCTGCGTTCCCTCGGCACAGTGGAATGCCACACAGCTGCTGCCAGTGGCGGTGCCCCTGAATCCGCCTGCAGGGAAATGTGCCCACTATGTTTCAACTTCAAAGCCACCTATAAAACAGTGCGGATAGTTTGATTTCATGTGTCTCTGGGGCATTTCTGGGCCAAAGATCATGGGATGCCTTTCTCCTTGGCAGGACCTGAAGGAATCAATGGTTTCTTTTTCCAGAGCAGGGAGTAGAAGGTTCAGGACTCCTGCAGGCAGACATAAGCAGGAACGTTGCTCAACAAAGCCTCTTTCTTTTCAAGATAACATTTAGAAATAATCAGATATCCCCCTGCACAGATTTCCCAGCTCTTGGCTGGAGAAGTCTTTCCTTGAACCATTTTAAAGGCCTGAGCAGAACTGGAGTAGACGCTGCCCTGGCAGACAAAGGCAGCCTATCCTGGATGCACATGATCTGTTCCACCAGGGGGTGACCCCTTCCTCCTTTGTACCCAAGATGGCTGGCAGGGACCACGTCCAGGCGTTTCCTTCCTCCTGGGCACACAGATGGGTGGGCGTCTTGGTTCTCTAGCAGCGCTGTCATAAAGACACCCTTGCGAGCAGAGAATATCTCTGCTCTGTTTGAAGGTTTGATACCAAACACGTATTACAATAAAATAAAGCTCTTTTTACTTTTTAAAAAAAGAATACTTTATTTGAAATCAATAATACCTATAATAATAATAACAACAGGAAATATTTACGAAGAAATGAAGTGCTGGGTGGCACCTATGGCTCAAAGGAGTAGGGTGCTGGCCCCATATGCCAGAGGTGGCAGGTTCAAACCCAGCCCCGGCCAAAAACTGCAAAAAAAAAAGAAGTGCTTACTGTGAAAATGCAAAACTTTTCATGCTTTCACTTTCTCTCCTCACTGAAGGGAAGGCTTAGGCTTAGGCTTAGTATCTGGCGCTCGGTCAGGCCTGAGACTTGGCTGATGGGAGCAGCTGCAGCAGGAGCAAGCCCAGGGCAGAGGCACCTTCCAGGGGCCGGGGAGGGGCGGGGAGCTTTGAGAAAACCAAGAAGTATTTCAAAAGTTTAACAGTGGGTACCCTATCAGTGTATAACAGCTGACTGACCATCCTACCCATAATATTTGTCATCTCCTAGAAATGAAACATGACTGACCATCCTACCCATAATATTTATCATCTCCTAGAAATGAAACAACATAAGACCCAGTTTTTCTTTTTCTTTTTTTTCGTTTTGGAGACAGAGTCTCGCTATGTCACCCTTGGTAGAGTGCCGTGATGTCACAGCTCACAGCAACCTTGAGCTTAGGTGATTCTCTTGCCTCAGCCTCCATAGCTCCACCACAATGCCCCGCTATTTTGTGGTAGTTGTCATTCTTTTTTATTTTTTTTTTGCAGTTTTTGGCTGGGACCGGTCTTGAACCCGCCCCCCCCCCCATATGGGGAGGGCGCCCTACTCCTTGAGCCACAGGTGCCGCCTGTAGTTGTCATTCTTGTTTGGCAGGCCTGGGGCCCAGTTTGAACCAGCCAGCCCCTGTGTATGTGGCTGGCACCCTAGCCACTGAGCTACAGGCTGAGTTTTTCAGTCTCAGCAGCCCTGCCATGCGGGGCCAGTTAATTCTCGGTGGTGGGGCTGTCCTGTGCATTGTGGGAAGTTCAGCAGCACACCTGGCCTCTGCCTACTAGATGCCAGTTGTGACAACCAAACTGTCTTCAGACATTGCCAAATGTCTGCTGGGGGGTCAAATCCCCCTTGGCCTATGTCATGATATTTACACACCCTGCTTCCCATGAGGCAGGTCACCGAGTCTGCTTCTACGAATGCAAGGAGCACATCCCACGATAAATGTCTGCAGGGACCTCAGGTCCATCAGGCAGGTACTGTTGGGTGCATATGGGTGCAGTTCAGGAATGATCTGGAAGATGCTCGGGGTTGACAAGGTTTCCTCTGAAGGAGAATTTTCCTATTTTATTTTATTTTTTGTTATGGTTTTCTGTATTGTTTGAATATTTAATACTGACCGTGTAGTATAGTCAAGTTAAAATAAGGCTTTTATTTATTTATTTATTTATTTTTTGAGACAGAGCCTCAAGCTGTCACCCTGAATAGAGTGCTATGGCATCACAGCTCACAGCAACCTCCAATTCCTGGGCTCAAGCGAGTCTCCTGCCTCCGCCTCCCAAGTAGCTGGGACTCCAGGTGCCCGCCACAACGCCTGGCCATTTTGTTCGGGCTGGATTCGAACCCACCAGCTCAGGTGTACGTGGCTGGCACCTTAGCCCACTTAGCCACAGGCGCCAAGCCTAAAGAGCTGTGATGCCACGGCACTCTATCCAGGGTGACAGCTTGAGGCTCTGTCTCGGAAAAATAAATAAGTAAATAAAAGTGTTTTTAAAAGAGACTAATTTGAAACAAATAAGAGCTATGATAACAATGGGACATATTTTTAAAGAAATTGTGTGCCAGGCCCAGTTCTGAGAGTTATGTGTGTAAACTCGTTCAACCCTCACAACAGCGTCAGACAGGCATTATCATCACTATCTTTGTCTTGCAGATGAGACCGACATTACAGAGAGGTTTGCTGACTTGCCTAGCATCACATAGCTAGTAAATGACAGAGCTGGGATTCAAACCTGGGAAGATAAGCTGATGATATTATGAGAATATTTCTGCCAAAGGGTAAGGGAGAAAACAATGCATTTAGCAAAGAAAATCTCCAGACACATCTTGTCTCGAGGTGGGTTGAAAGGAGAAAGCAGGTATTCTGGGCTATGGGAAAGTCAGTTTAGAACGGCATTTCCAGCTTTTGTTTGAGATACAGATTCTTTTTCTTTTCTTTTTTTAAGTTAAACTCTTTATTTCATTGCCACATTTCATTTTTAACTCAATGCTGAGAATTTTTTTTTTTGCAGTTTTTGGCTGGGGCTGGGTTTGAACCTGCCACCTCCGGCACCCTACTCCTTTGAGCCACAGACCCTGCCCGAGATACAGATTCTTAAACTTAAACTATAATCAAGTTAACAGAGATGAGCTAAAGGATCTCTCTGTAGGAACCTTCTGTGTTGTCTATTTGCTTTCTTCCCCCCTTCCCACCCTCCCACCCCCCCATCCCTGCCACCAAAGGGCCTTTGAGAAAAATCTTTGCTTTTTTTTTTTTTTTTTAAGAGGTGGAGTCTTGCACTGTTGCCCAGGAGTCTTGCTCTGGAGTGTGGGGGCCTGGCTACAGGTCACTGCAGCCCCAAACTTCTGGGTTCAAGTGATCCAGCTGACTAGCTGGGTTTACAGGCACAATAAAGGGTTTGCAGGGTGCGATACAGAAGGGCTGACTATTTTGTTTAGGTTGGTCTTGAACGCCTAGCCTCAAATGATCCCCCTGCTTCAGCCTCCCAAAGTGCTGGTATTATTAGGTGTAAGACACCATCCTGGGCAAAATGTTTGCTTTTAATGGAATGGCTCAGAGCAGCACCAAGTACCATTGGGAGTTACTGTGTATGTATGTATGTATGTATGTGTGTGTGCATGCGTGCACGCATGTATGAATGCACATGAGAAGGCACTAATCTGTCACATGACCATGGAGAGCCAACTGAGATAAATGCATTGGCACAATGATGCCACTATCGGAGTCTGTTATGCTTTATTCTTGAAGTCCCAGACGACAGCTATCATGTTGCACAGATTTTCAAGTTGGACTGTTTGGACAAGCAGTGTTCCAGTGTAAAGTTTGGCATATTTTCCTTTGTGACTTTTGATGTTGAAGTAAACTGTATGTTCTGATGTGCTTTATTATCTGCATTTATTAATCTAGTGAAAGTTCTAAATAGAGATAATCACATATCCAGTGCCTCTCCACAGAGACAAAGAATCTGTGTGTTCCTCAGAAACAATTCTAGAAAATGCCTCTATCAAAGAAATTCTTCCTAAGACATGGGCAAAAGAGAGTCCTGGGTGGACTGGCCACTGGCGGTTATTTCAGTCAGGGCTGTACCTGACCACCCCTCAACCATGAGCTCCTAGACCCCTGAAGTCAGCATGTTTCTTCCCACACATGGCCTTTGCACAGGCTGTTCCTTCCTCCTAGTTATCACCAAAGGGGGTTGGAAAACCTGCCTTTAATAGTGTTTCTTATGCAAACTCATGCTATGTGAAGATGTTGCTTTCTTATCACCAGACAATTGAAATAGATAAATATAGTTTTTATTAAACAAGTTATGGAACATGTTTAAGACCGCTTTTTCCCTGCCATTGAAAGTGGCTATGTGAAGAAAAAGTTATGAGGCCATAGCAAGGTACAAAATGCTACTAGCACTATGGCATTTGTATATAAAAACCAAAACAGGGCTGTGCACTGGCTCACACCTGTTATTGTAACATTTTGGGAGGCCGAAGCAGGAAGATGTCTTGAGCTCAGGAGTTGAAGATCAGCCTGAGCAAGAGTGAGGCCCCAGCTCTACCAAAAACAGAAAAATAAGCCAGGTGTTGTGGCGGGTGCCTGTAGTCTTAGTTACTGGAAAGGCTGAGGCAGGAGGATCACTTGACCCTAGGAGTTTGAGGTTGCTGTGAGCTGTGATGACACCATTGCACACTAGCCAGGTTAACAGAGTGAGATTCTGTCTCAAAAAAACAACAAACAAATAACAACAACACCTCCTAAAAAAAAAACAAAACCCAAACCAAACAGAAAAAACCAAATATGATCAGAATACTTAAGGAATTCTTACTATTAATTTAGTTATAACAATGGAATTGTGGTTATGTTTAATGAGAAAGAATCCTTATCAGCTAAAGATGTACCCTGGAGTATTCACAGGAGAAGTAAATCAATCTCCGAGATTTGCCTTTGCAGCTTGTAGCAAAAGCTCATTTTTTTTTTTTTTTTTACAAAAATGAATGAATGAAAGAAAGATCGAAAGAACAGGGTAGTTGAACTGAGAACAAACTCAAGCTGATAGTTGTGGGTAATGGGTGCATAGATTTCATTGACCTATTATGTCTATCTCTAAACTATTTCTAATTTGGTGTTTGACATTTGATATAATAATGTTAGTTTTAAACACAAATACACAAGCAGAGTACATGAAAAATGAAACAAGTGTCTCAGTGCCTATAGCTCAGGCGGCTAGAGTATCAGCCACTCCAGAGCTGGTGGGTTCAAACCTAGCCCGGGACTGCCAAACAACAATGACAACTACAACCAAAATAAATAGCTGGGCATTGTGGCTGGCACCTGTACTTGGGAGGGTCATGCAAGAGAATCCCTTAAGCTCAAGAGTTTGAGGTTGCTGTGAGCTGTGATGGCACAGCACTCTACCAAGGGCAACATAGTGAGACTCTGTCTCAAAAAAAAAAAAAAAAAAGAAAGAAAGAAAGACAGAAAAATGAAACAAGAAATGTGTACCTGTTGTATACAATGTAAGGGTACATTTCAAAACAACTAAGAGTATATTATAAATAAGTAAGTGAGGTAGTGGTTATCTTAGTTTGATTTAAACATTCCACATGGTATATCAAATCATCACGTACCACATAAATGTATACAGCTATGATTTAATAAAAATTAAGTTAAAAAATAAAATTTAGATTTCATAAAAGATAAATTATTTTACAGAGTTTGGGTTCTATTTCGTTGAGAGGACAAAATTTAATATAAGACAGTCTACTACTTAGAGTAATAAAGTCAAATATGTAAAAAAAATTTTTTTTTAAATGTGCTTGATGACTGGACAAACTCTGTAGTCTAAGTCTTTTCTTTTTTCCTCTCTGTTTCCACATCCCCTCATCCTAAGTCTGTCTTCACTGTCCATTTTTACCCTGATAATAGTTTTGGAGTAGCTAAGTGCAGAGGAAAACTCCGGCAGCGGGGACTGGACGCGGGGCCTTCGCGTGCAGCAGCGCCCCCTCCTGGGCGGAGGAGGAGCAGCGGGCGGGGCGGGGCGCCGGGCTCAGTCGTTCTTGGCCGCTCTGTCCCAGTGACTCTGCATCCTTCCAAATTGGCTCAAAGGCCTCTCTTGAGACCACTCCATCATGGTTGCTCACCACTCCCAATCACTATCAGAAACCTTTATTCTTTTATTGCTTCTTTGTGCGAAAGCGTCACGAGACCAGAAATCTCGTCTATCTTGCTCAAGGCCTTGACGCTAGGAGCTGCTAATTGTTTGTGGAGCGACTGCCTGCACTGGCGGCTGAGGACTGGCCTAGTTCCCGGCAGAGTTAGCCGCTCCTTCCCGGTGCCCCGCTCTGCGCCCCGCGATCCCCGCTCACCCCGCCCCTCTGCGCGCGTCCTGTTTTTCAGCAGCCTGGGGACGGGAAGCGGTCCAGTTCCAGATCGGAAGGTGTGCGGCCGCCGCCGAGTCTGTGAAGGAGCAGGGGGTCCAGGTGCTGGGAACCATCGTGAGCTGCTGCGGAGGGACCGAGGGGTGACGAGTTTTGGGTTCGAAGCCCGCCGCTGGCGGGGTGCTGCTCAACTGGAGTGGAGGCCGCCTCCTGGAGGCGCTGCACTCAGGGCACCCCATAGTCAGGCCAGTCCCCTTTATTTCGTTGTTGTTATTGTTACTGCGGCTGCTTTACACTCCCCGATTGTTGAAGACTTTCCCAGACATGCCCAGGGCTTTGCATATGTTATACCAACTAATCTGTGCCCTAACAGTGGCATCCTGGAAATAGTAGAGACCTTTTGGACCTTTTGCCAGCATGGGCCACGGATGATGTGAGAGAGGATACCCGAGAAGGGCGAGGTCTGGGAGAACAACTCTTGTCAAGGAGAGCACAAGGATACACTTGCAGGGTCCTCTCCATGGTGACTCAGCCCTTAGGAATTTGTAAATTCGAGGAACTTGGAAATTTCCAAGTTCTGTGAAATCCTGTAGTTCTGTGGGGACTGGACTAGCATCTCCCGCTTGATTCAAACTGGCCAATGAGAAGGGTACCTGTGGGGTGGAAATTCTTGACTGTCAATAAAAAGGGAAGGATCAAGCTATGGGGAACACGGCCATTTGGAATTCTTCTATGCCATAAGCTCCCAGCTGGTGAATAAAGCCCTTCCTCTTACAAATGTGGTGTTTGGGTGCTCTTTCTCTCTGCTGGGCCTTGTCTTCCTGCAACATTTTTGGTTCCTTGACCTGGAAGCGAGCTCAACCTTGGAGAGACCATGCACCTAGCAGTTGCCGCCAATCCTCTGGACACCCACGTGGGGGCCCCTGATCGGCCTGGGCGACGTGAACCACTGAGCGCGCTGGGGAGGCAGGTTGGCCTCCCTGTGTGGATGCCTCGGCTGGGCTGAGAAAGGACCCCATTGGCGGGTCTTCAAGAAGTCAAATACCAGGAGGAACTGGCATGGAGGAACAGGTACCTACACAGGGAGACATCTAAGGCAAGGTATGATTGATCTGGGGGTCCCACTACAGTTTTAGTGGAAGGAGGAGCCTGATCAACTCCTTGGGCATTAGATTGCTGGCAGGTCTGTTGAGAGGTGTGTGAGTGTGTGGATGTGGTGTGACTGAGAGAACTCTGAGGGTGGAATTGGACCTCCCTTCACAGGGCCTAGGGGAGTGTTGGTTTGCCTGCTATGGCTACGTGGCAGCTCGCGTGGGAAATCAAGGCTGCCCAGGTTAAGAAATAGGTTGGAAATGTATGCACGTGAGTGCTTGGAGAATGACTGAGATGGGTAACAATAGATGTGGTTTGCCCCCCCCCATTCATGGGGTGAACCGAATGTGTGAGTGTGCCCTTCTTCCCTGCTCTAACTTTGCCCCCTGGCTATTCTGAGAGAAACTGGAAGTTCTAGGTTTTCCACTTTCTGTCTTAGGTGGCGGCCACGTGGCCATGTGGGACTTTGGAAAAAATGAAAAGACATTAGAAAAGATGTTGTTGTAGTTTTGTTACTGGAATTTCTTCAGTGAGTCTTTAGTCTCAGAAATTTGAGAGTTGAGCCCCCAGGCCACAGATCAGTGATAAAATGGCATTTTGTTGGACTGAGTGGAGAGTGCCAGAGCTATTGGCAGAGGGGCCGTGCCTTGGAAAGTGTTGCAGTTTGGGCACTCAGGTGAGCCCTGGATGGCACTTGAGAATCTAGGGGAGGAAAGTGTGAATCTCGTGCTGGATGACGTTGTACCCATGTAAGCAACAGGCTCCAAGGTGAACAGCCTCTGGAAGAGGGGAGGAGGCGCAGGTCAGAGGTTTCCTGCATAAGTCCTTTGTGTAGGGGTGAATAATTTGCCATGAGAGATATTTTGGCAAAGACTTGGTAGACAGACAAATACCTTTACAAACTGAATGGGTGTTCTAGCAAATGAATGAATGCAGCCCCTCACCTTGGATAAGGTTATTAGGTCTTTGCAGTAGTTTTTGTCTGGGGAAGGGATTAGGGTGTGTGCTCCTATAGTCAGGGTGGAGCCATCCAAAATGTTTGGGACTTGTTTGTTCATAGCCTGGCTAGGGCTCAGAAGGTTTGTGGCTAGAGATGGGAGTCTGATGTCTGAGCTCACCTGAACCTGAAAAAGGGGGGTTCCCTATTCAGCCTTGAGTGGAAAAATCCTGTATTAATGTTATATCTCATAAAATGTCTCCCATTTGTAAAATGTAGTAATTTGGTTGTTTAAATTGTTGGGGAAACTGAGTCATTGTCAAAGGATAAGATTCTTGCCTTTTAAACCTTCTAATTATCAGTTTGGCTGAGTGACTAGGTGACTTCATGGTAAACTGAGATCCTGTTTTGTGGGAAATGAGTTTTTGAGAGTATAGAAATTAGACAGAAAAGAGAATGGCACTGTGTAAAGAAAGAATCTTGTGTGGTAAATTTTGTCCTGAAAGAGTATGGTGGTATAAGAAAGTGAAAGGCAGGGCAAATGTTAAAGAAAGTTTAGAATGTTTGTAGATTGTCTGTGCAGGTCATAAAGGGAATTTGTGAAAGAATTTACATGTGATCCAGTTAACTATTCCTTTAAAATATTTCGGCATGTAATCTTATTTGAGCCAAGGTTTAAGGTCTTTGATATTTGACAAACCTTCCAAAATCAAAACTCTAAATTTGGGGCTTGGCGCCGTAGTGCTGTGGTTATAGTGCTGGCCACATGCACTGAGGCTGGTAGGTTCAAACTCGGCCTGGCCAACAGAGAAAAAAAAAAACAAAAAGACACAACTCTAAATTTGGTCTTCTTGAAGTATTAAGACCACTGAAAGTCATAGGAAAGCAAATTAAACTTATTTGACTTACTAAAAATATATAGGAAACATTGTCAAATATGAAATGGTGATTAATTTTATATGGGTTATGAATATGTATATATATATATATATATATAATATATATGTTCCAATATTATAAAGCATTGGTCCGTCCTAATGTATAAGACATTGGTCTTATCCTAACATGTATTGTTGGTAGTAATTTTAATTCATCTAAAAAGAAAGTGTTTTTCTACTGTAACTGGCTGAGTCCAAAGTTTAACTAAAAAAGAAAAAGAAATATTAAGAGAGGCTGACAAATTCTCTCAAATTCAAATTCCTGATGTCTTTGGAAACTGAATACCTTTGGACTAAAAGCAGATTTTTAGAACTTTTATTGGAAAGTTAACATGTCTATAAATATTGCTAACCTAACTTCAAACAGAACAGAAATCAGTTACGTGGAACTGGGCTACTATGCAATGGCTTTTTGTGTGAAATATTATTGATTCTGTCTGTGTTTTGTTTTTCAGAAGTCAAGAAAATAATTTTCTATCTTTTGAGCTATTTTTAGCTCTTCAAGCAATGTATGTACTTATGAGCAGAATTTGAAACATGTATTTTTCTCTCTCTTGATTTCTCCAGAATTTGAAAGCCATTTGTAAGTATTCTTAATTTCTGACAATACAGTTATTTGCATAAGTTCAATTATTAGCCATTTGTAAGTATTCTTAATTTCTGACAATATAGTTATTTGCATCAGTTCAAGAATCTGTTTTTGTTCTATAGGACGTGATGAAGGCACTGGTTATTTTACCAAGGCTTTAGCTGGAATAGCATTTCCAGTGGTGTCCAGACTGCGTTAAGGAATTCAGGTTGACTTTATAAAGCCAATAAAAAAAGCCCTTTGGAAAACTGGCCAGATACCTATCAGTAACATTTCCTGATCTGTGGTAAGTAAGGAAGGTTGCTTGCTGACGGGTCTGGGATTTGAAAATGTGCTTGGGGAACCTCAAAAGAAGAGGAATTTACCCAATGTGCATACAGGCATCTAGTGGCACAGATGAAACCTGGGCTTATGAAGGCTTTCAAGAAAGTCCAGCCTGAGATTCCTTATAAAAATTTCCAGCAAAGCCAATTTTAAAGGAAAAGAGAGCCTAGATGGCTCAAATTAATTATTCTTACTGTACTTTATGCAAATAATCAAACCCAGTATACTGAAGGTACAGTTTATTTTGAGAAGTAAGTTAGTTCTGCTATACTTTTTCTTTAGTAAAGAGAGAAATTGAAGAGATAAAAATGATTTAAAGAGAAAAGAGGCTGTTCCCCACCTGTATTTAGATCCCAGCCTTGTCTGTACTGTAAACTCATAAAATGAGATGTAACTGTTTGACTAAATTGATCTGTTAAATGGGACTAAGAGACTAGTCAGAGAGTATAGAATTATATACAGTAGTTGTATTTACTCTGAAGTAAAGACTCAACAAAGGTCGCCTGTTGGCTACATTGGAAAAATATGTGCAGTATTAGATGTTATCTACTGTGTCTATATAGATACCTCAGGAAGAATTAAAACCTAAAATAAGAATTTCCCAGTAAATGGTGTAACTGTAACATTGCATCCTACTGTGCCTAATCTGTATACTCTGCTGAGTCTGCTGCCATCAGGAGCCAAGTAGCCATTTGCCTGGACTTAAAAGATGCCTTTTTCAGTATAAGGCTAGCTCTGGGAAGGCAGAGGCTATTTGGTTTCCAGTGGGAGAGACCAGACATGGAAACTGCGGTCCAGTACACCTGGACCAGGTTGCCACAAGGGGTTCAAAACACCCACAATTTTTAGAGAAGTGGTGGCTGGTGACCTCTAGAATTTCCCAGCTGAGGAATTAGAACATGTGCTGCTCCAATATGTCTATGACCTCATTTTAAGGCACCCTATCTAGGAAGGCTGTGCCTGAGGCACAGACTGTGTTTTATGACATCTAGAGGTATGTGGCTATTAAGTGTCTAAAGGAAAGGCCCAGATTTGCCAGCGGCAAGTACGTTATCTAGGATTTACTATTCAGCAGGGGGAGAGGACTCTAGGCGTGAAACAGAGGCAGGTCATTAATCGCCTCTCCACCACCAAGAGCCGAAAACAGGTTTAAAAATTCTTAGGGGCAGTTGGTTTTTGTCATCTTTGGATCCCCAACTTTGCCTCTTGGCTAAGCCCTTTTATAAGGCAACTAAAGGAGAGGAGAGAGACCCCTTTGAGTGGGGAAGAGAACAAGAGTGTGCCTTTTCCCAGCTGAAGATGAGGTTGATGACTGCACCTGCATTAGGACTGCCAGACTTAGCCAAGCCTTTAACTCTGTATGTCTCAGAAAGAGATTAAATGGCTGTTAACCCAGTTGGCTGGGTCCCAGTCAAAGCCTGTAGCCTACCTCTCTAAGCAGTTGGATGGAATGGCAAAAGGATGGCCACAATGCTTATGGGCTCTGGCAGCTACGGCTCTCCTTGTGCAAGAAGCCAATAAGCTGACTCTAAGGAAGGATCTCAGAGTGAAAGTACCCCACTCTGTGGTCACTTTAATGGACACTAAAGGACATTTTTTTGCTCACTAATGTGAGAACAGCCTGAACCAAGTCATGCTCCTTCTAGTCAGTGGAAGAGAGACTGAGCATGACTGTACGGAAGTTATAGATAATGTGTATTCTATTGCATGACCAGCCTTGAATAGATGCAGACTGGGACTTGTATGTAGATGGAAG
>CAUYON010003880.1:0-13414 GCA_963573935.1 Arctocebus calabarensis
AAGTCTCTGTCTTCAGTTTCAGAAATCCTTTCTTCTCTTGCTCCATTCTTTTACTGAGAGATTCTACTGTATTTCTCAAATCTTTGAAGGCTACAACTTCTTGTCTCAATGTGTCAATATCTTTGGTCATTTTCTCTTTGAACTCGTTCAGTTCTTGAGACATCTTTTGGGTCTTTTTGATTACTGCTTGAAATTCTAATTCCATCTTTTCCTCCATTGAGTGGATCTTAGTTGCTATCCAGACTCTGAATTCAACTTCTGACATCTCAGCCATTTGCTTATGCAAGGGATCTTGTGCTTCATCTACCTTGTCATTCCTTGGGGGACTTGATCTACTCTGGTTATTCATATTGCCAGAGTTTTTCTGTTGATTCCACCTCATTATTATTTTTCACTCTTGCCTATGACCGGTCTCAGAGTTGGGGAGGTGTCTCTCCCAGATCAGACCCTGGCAGAATCACCCTGTTGTTACTGGATCTTTGTATGGAGTGACCCTGTGTTTCTAATGATTTCTCAAATCCTGCAGGGTGGAGAGCTTAAATCCTCCTCAGCCTGTTTAGAAGACACTTTAAATTGCAAACTTGGGCTAAGCAGAAGCTTTTCCAGGAAAGCTCTGTGGCTGGGATCACTCCTTAAGTGGCTATCCACTTACCCAGTGTGCCAAAACTTGTCTCACCCTATGCCCCTGAGGACTAAGGCTGTGAGGCATCTCAGTCCTCACTTTTAGGCTGCTCAGTCACTAGATTACTCACTCCCATCCGATGCCTGTTCTGCGACCCTGAGGATGTAGCTTTCCAAGGGAGTTCTCCCACAATGGCTCCACACAGCCCACAACCAAACACTGGTAGCTTCGTCTGGCTCGGTGGCCCAGTCTGGGGCCCCGGGCAACACTCAAGAACCCCCACACTCCTGCCCAAGTTCTCCCAAGGCAGTTCAACTGAGTGCCAAGTCCAAAAGAAACCCAAACAGCTCATAGGCAAGGCCTTTCCAGCCTGCAGTGCCACTGTTGCCCCACCCACAGCTGCTGACAGGATCAGACCGAATGAACAGACGCAACCACTTGCCCAATCTCCGCTGCTTTCGTCTCCCTCAGGGTGTCCAGAAGCCTCACGCTGTCTCCCTGTGTTCCCAAAGGGAAGTTTCTGGGCAGATCTCGCTTGCCAGAGATGCCTGAAGTCCTCTCTCCCCAGCCGCAAGGAAGCTGTTACTTGGCCACGATCTTGCTCCACCCTCCCATAACTTTACTTTTCTACTTAACATCAAGAAGTGGAAATATCCACAAAAGTTAAAACGTAGTGTGTCACAATACCTGAGTATTCAAACTTCAATCAAAACATCTGTGCTAATTGGCCTAGAAAAAAACAGCAAAATGTTGATGAATGTCAGGCAAGGCTATTGTGTTTTCTTATTATGTGATAAAACAGTACATTCAAGTCATAACTTACACTGGGATTATTAAATGGCACTGGCACTTCCCTCCTTTAAATTGAAATATTTATTTATTTTTGTTTTGTTTTTATTTTGTTTTATTTATATTTCAGATTAATATGAGGGTACAAACAATTAGGTAACTTTGTTTGCATCTATTAGGTAAAGTCCAGGTTGTAGTTGAGCCCATCACCCAGGAGGTGTGCCACATACCCCTATGTTGTGCCTGTTAGGTGAGAGCACACCAATCTCCCTCCCTCTTCCCTTCTCCCATTTGCTCCCTCCCCCTCCCCCACTTGAATTTAATTGTTGTTTTTTTTATCGTGTGGGTGTGTCGTTGTTGACCTATTAATTTCACATTAATATCAAGCACATCAGATACTTGCTTTTCCATCCTTGTGATACTTTACTAAGGAGAATGTTCTTAAATCCATCCAGGTTAATACATAAGATGTAAAATCTCTATCCTTTTTTTTTTCTTTCTTTCTTTCTTTCTTTCTCTCTCTCTCTCTCTCTCTCTCCCTCTCCCTCTCCCTCTCTCTCTCTCTCTTTCTTTTTCTTGCAGTTTTTGGCCGGGGCTGGGTTTGAACCCGCCGCCTCTGGGATGTGGGGCCGGTGCCCTACTCCTCTGAGCCTCAGGCGCCACCCAAATCTCTATCCTTTTCTTTTGGCTGAATAGTATTCCATGGTATACATATATCAGTTTATTAATCCATTCATGGGCACTTGGGTTGATTTCACATCTTGGTGATTGTAAATTGAGCTGCAATAAACGATCTAGTGCAAATGTCTTTATGATAAAAGGAGTTTTTTTTTCCTTCTGGGTAAATGCCTAGTAGTGAGATTGGAAGGTCCAATGGGAGGTCTCCTTTCAGCTTTTTGAGGATTCTCCATACTTATTTCCAAAAAGGCTATATTAGATTGCAGACCCACTAACAGTGTAAAAGTGTTCCCTTCTCTTCACATCTATGCCAGCATCTGTGGCTTGATAACTTTGTAACGTGGACTGTTCTGGAGTTAGGTGATATCTCAGGGTGGTTTTCATATGCATTTCTCTACTGATTAAGGATGATGAGCATTTTTTTCATATATTTCTTGGGCTTTTGTCTGTCTTCACTGGAGAAGGTTCTATTCTGGTCTCCTGCAAAGCGATAGATGAGATTGTTTGTTCTTTTTCTGTTACTTAGTTTCAGTTGTTTGTAGATTCTGGTTATCAGCCCTACGTCAGATTCATAACATGCAAATATTTTTTCCCATTCTGGAGGTTGTCTGATTGCTTTAATTGTTGTGCCCTTACCTGTGCAGAAACTTTTTAGCTTAATTAAGTTCCATTTATTTATTTTTGTTGTTGCTATTGCCAATTGAGGTTTCTTCTTCATACAATCTTCCCTCCAAACCATACAGTTGAGAGTTTTTCCCATGCTTTCTCCTAGAGTTTTTATGGTTTTGTGTCTTAGGATTAAATCTTTTCTCCACCATGAGTGAATTTTTGTAAGTGGTGAGAGGCATATTTGCAGTTTCAATCTTTTATATGTGGTTATCCAGTTTTTCCAGCACTATTTATTGAATAGGGACTCTTTTCCCCAGGGTATGCTTTTGCTTGGTTTATTGAAGATCAGATGGCAATATGAGGCTGGCTTCCTCTCTAGGTTTTCTATTCTGTTCCATAGATCTATGTCTCTATTTTGGTACCAATACTTTTCTGTTTGATCACTATAGACTTGTAGTATAACCTGAAGTCTTGTAACGTAATGCCTCCTGATTTGTTTTTATCACTAAGAATTGCATTGGCTATATGGTGCTGGAGGCAATTAGTCTATGGCTATGAGTAGTGAGAACTATAAGAAATACCTGTACAGCTCAATGATAGAACACCTGGGTGGAAAAGGCATGGAGAGAGATTTAGCTCTCCTAACAAGCAGGAGAGCTCGCGAGATGAGAGCAGTGGTAAATTGGCAGTCTTTACACCTGTGGTGTTGAGCGGCACGAGATTAGCCTTATATTAGGCTGGAGGAGAAGGCAGTCAAGGAGCACGTGCATTCTATCACAGACACGCTTACTCTGACTATGTCTCCTGCTTGCAGAACATCAGCACGCTAAAGTAGATAGCCCTCAGGCACCTAAGAGAAACTGAACCTGGGCAAGGTAACTTAGTGGTCGGTGTCTGGCTCCTAGTTAAGCCAGGCCTGAGACCTGGCCAGTCCTGGGCCCTGGCAAGAAGTGTCAGAAATGACATGTGACAATATGGTTTTTTCTTTTTGGTTCCATACAAAACAAAGAACTATTTTTTCAAGTTCTTCAAAGTATGATGTTGGTATTTTAGTGGGGATTGCATTAAATCTGTAGATTGCTTTGGGCAGCATAGACATTTTAACAATGTTGATTTTTTTTCCCAGCCAAGAACATGTTCTTCCATTTATTAATGTCATTTGTTATTTCTTTTCTCTCAGGATTTCATAATTCTCTCTGTAGAGATCCTTCACCACCTTTGTTAGCTATATCCCCAGGTATTTCATATTCTTTGAAGTTACTATGAAGGGTACTCTGTCCTTGATTTCATTCTTGGCTTGATTGTAGTGATGTATACATAGGCTTCTGATTTGTGGACTTTGATTTTATATCTGAAGACATTATTGTATTTATTTTTTATTTCTTTTTTTCTTTTTATTTATTTTTTTGAGGGCATTTTGTCACCCTTAGTAGAGTGCTGTGGTGTCACAGCTCACAGCAACCTCCAACTCCTGGGCTTAGGCAATTCTCTTGCCTCAGCCTCCCAAGTAGCTGGGACTACAGGTGCCCGCCACAATGCCTGGCTATGTTTTTGTTGTTGCAGTTTGGCTGGGGCCGGTTTCAAACCCACCACCCTTGGGATATGGGGCCAGCACCCTACTCTCTGAGCCACAGGCACTGCCTCAACATTACTGTATTTCTTACTAACTTCCAGGAATCTTGTGGTTGAGTTATGGGATATTCTAAGTATATGCTCATACCATCAGCAAAGAGCAAGAGTTTGACCTCTTCTGTTCCCATTTCTATACCCTTAATATCCTTCTCTTGCCTGATTGCATTGACTACAACTTCCAGAACTATGCTGAATAGTGCTGGCAATAGTAGACATCCTTGTCTGGCTCCATTTCTAAGTGGAAATGCTTTCAGCTTTACTCCATTCTCTATGATATTGGCTGTGGTTTTGTTGTAGATGGTTTCTATCAGTTTAAGAAATGTCCCATATATACCTATTTTCTTAAGTGTTCTTGTGCAAAAAGGATGCTGACTTTTGTCTAATGCTTTCTCTGCATCTGTTGAGAGGATCATATGGTCTTTGTTTTTTCTTCTATTTATGTGATGAATTACATTTATGGATTTGCATATGTTAAACCAATCTTGATCCCTGGGTTAAAGCCTACTTGATTGTAATGTATGATTTTTTTAAATGTGTAGTTGTACTATATTTGCTAGGATTTTATTGCATATTTTTCTATCAATATTCATTAGTTACATTGGTCTGTAGCTTTCTTTTTTGGTTGGGTCCTTTCCTGGTTTTGGTATGAGGTTGATGTTTGCTTTGAAGAACTCATTGGGGAGGAGTCCTTTCCTTCTCAATGCTTTGGAATAAGTTCTGTAGTACAGGTACAACCTCTTCTTTGAAGATTTACTGGAATTCTGGCATAAAGTTGTCTGGTCCAGGACATTTTTTTTGTTGGGAGCTTTTTTATTGTTGTTGCTATTTCAATGCTTGATATTGATCTATTCAAGTGATCTATTTATTCCTTGTTAAGTCTAGGGAGGTTGTGTGATTTTTGGATGTTGGTCCATTTCATCCACATTTTCAAATTTCTAGGCATAGAGGTTTTTTTGTAGTAATTATTGATGATCTTTTGCATCTCTGTGGTATCTGTTCTTATTTCTCTTTTTTTTTGTTTCTGATTTAGGGTATTAGAGACCTTATTCTTCTGTTTCTAGTTAATCTGGCCAAAGGTTTATCAATTTTGGTTCTTTTAGAAGAATCAACTTTTTGTTTCATTAATGTTCTGAATGATATTTTTGTTTTCAATTTCATTTATTTCTGATTTAACTTTGGTTATGTCTTTTCTTCTAGGTTGAAACTGCATTTCTCTTTCTTTGTAATCTACTTGAGATGATTCATTAGGTTGTTGATGTGTGCTCTTTCTGTTTTCTGGAGGTAAGCATCTAATGTGATAAATTTCCCTCTTAGGACTGCTTTTGCAGCATCCCACAGGTTTTTATAGTTTGTGGCTTCATTGTCAGTATGTTTAAGGAATTTCTTTCTTTATCTCCTCCTTGACCCAGCTGTCATTCATTTTAAGGTTGTTTAGTTTCCATGACTTTGAATAGGGATGAAGGAGTTTTTCTAACTTTTTTTTTTATTGAATTATAACTATGTACATTAGTTCAATCATGGGGTACAGTGTGTGGGCTTCATATACAGTCTGAGATATTTTCATCCGCCTGTTTAACATAACATTCATGAGATTTTCTCATTTACTGTGTGAAAACATTTGTGTTCTGCATTTAGTAGTTTTCTCCTGACCAAAGATTTTTCTAACTTAATTTTTATTACAACATAACTGTGTACATTTATAGGATACAAAGTGATGATTCTGTATACAATGTGGAATGTTAAAATCAAACTAATTCACATAACCATCACATTACTTACTTATTTTTGTGATAAGGCATTTATAATATACACTTAGTTGTTTTGAAATGTTTCCTTGCATTGTGTACCTTAGGTGAGATCCCACCAAATATCCTCCCTCCACTCCCCCCCCTTCCTTCTCCCTCCTCTCTCATCTTTCTTTCTGGACTATCTTTGTGATTTATCATTTGTATGAATATGTAAGTGTATCTAGATTGGCCTCATAATAGTGTTGAGTGCATTGGATACTATATCTATAGCTATATCTATACCTATTACTGCGCCATGATCATCTAGATCCTAAATATGGAGAATAAGTAAGGCATTTCTTTTTATTAGTTTCATTTTCTGTATCTCTTCACTTCCTAGTTTAAGACTGGAATATTAGATTTATGTACCTTGTTTTGGAAGTTCATCTATATTGTAGCATGCATCAGTATTTCATATATTTTTCACTGCTGAATAGCATTTCATCTTGGAGACATACCGCATTTTTTATTGTCTTTATTATTAAATCATAGCTGTGTACAACAGTGCAATCAAGGGGTACAATGTGCTGGTTTCATATATGATCTTAACTATTTTCATCAAACTGATTAACATAGCCTTCCTGGCATTTTCTCAGTTATTATATGAAGACATTTGTATTCTGCATTTAGTAAGGTTCCCCTGTACCCTTCTAAGATGCACCGTAGGTGTGGCCCCACCAATTACCCTCCCTCTGCCCCAACCTCCCCCCTCCCACATACCACATTTGTATATCCATTTACCAGTCTAGAGAGATTTAGATTGTTTCCAGTGTGGAAGTGTAGTGAATTGTGCTACTATGCTTATTCCTATAAAATTCTTTGCATGGACATAATTTTTCATTTTTCTTGGGTAGAGTCTTAGGATTGGTATCAAGCCATGTAGTTAATTTGTATTTAACTTTGTCTTTTTGATGTTTCTAATTTAATTATAAAAATAATTTTATAATAAAAAATGGTATTTAGCTATCTTACTTTGAAATTTTGAAAAGTTTCTAATGAGGTTAGGGTTTTTCACATTTGTTAAGTTATAATTTCTCTTTGGTAAGTTTTCTATTCACGTTTTTGTCTAGGTTCAGACTATATTTTCGATTATTAATATGTATTAGTTCTTTATGTTGATAATTTTCATTGTTTTTCTCAATTTATTTGCCTTTTAAATTTACTCTTATTTATGACATTCCAGAAATTAAGAATTTTAAATAAATGTTTACTTTATCTTTATGAGGGGGTTTTTTTTGCTTCTTTTTTTAAATTTCAATAGATTTAGAAGGTATAAGTGGTTTTTGTTTTTACTTCTTTTAATATTTGAAATTCTTCATTCCTGTAAACATTAGATAATATTGAATGTTATTTAATTATAGACTTCTATGACTTACATTTTTAAATTTAACTCAAATTCAGTTGGAATATGTTTGGTGAAATGTAATAAACAAAGAGTTAAAAAGAGGTCCTTCCCTTCTCAAAATAATCAATTACCCAGAGTTATTTATTGAACAATTATGTAATTTAATATTGAATAAAATTTTTCTCCATATAATTTTCTTTACATTTTACTTCTTAAAATTCCAAACTGTTTTGTAAAGTGAATGCCCGATTTTGTATTTCATCTGGTAATATATAAAGGTTCCAGTTTCATCACAACCTCACATTTGTTATTGTTCATCATTAGGTTATACTCATTATTGTGGGTAGGCAGTGAAACCCCATTTTATTTTTAATATACCTTTCACTAATGTTTAATAATGTTATGTATCCTTTCTTATGTTTATTGAACATTATAATATCTTCTTTTGTGACATGTTTATTCAAATTTTTGCCCCTTTTAATTGGATTAGCCTTCCGTATATTAAGCTAGGCCTTTTTTTCTACATTCTGGATTTTAAAAAGTGGTTGGCAATATGATTTGTAAGCATTTTATCTCAGATTATTCCTTAATAGTATCTTTTGAAGTGCAAAAACTTTTAATTTATCAAATTTACTATATTTTTCTTTCATAGATTATGCTTTTGGTATTATCCCTGAGAAATCTTTACCTACCCAAAGATTACAAACATTTTCTACTACATTTTATTCTAAAAGGTTTATAGTTTTAGCTTGTACGTTTAGGCCTATGATTCATTTTGAGGTAATTATTGTGTATGGTATGAAGGAAGGATTTAAGTTTATCTTTTTTGCATGTGGATATTCAATTATGCCAGCATTATTTGTTAATAAAAAATGTCATCTTTACCCATTAATTGTCTGTAAATCACCTTGGAGAATATTATGTCTTCTGATTCATGAACATGAAGTAACTTCCATTTATTTAGATCTTTAATTTCTTTCAACAATGTTTTCTATTTTTTGTGCATAAATCAAACATTTGTTAAATTTTTTCCTAAACATTTTGTTATTATTATTATATATTTTTTCTAGTTTTGGCCAGGACTGGACTTGAACCCACCACCCCCAGTACACGGAGCTGGCACCCCACTCCTTGAGTCACAGGTGCTGCCCACGTTTTGTTATTTTTGATGCTATTATAAATTAAATTATTTTCTTATTTCACTGTTCTATTTTTTCTTTTTTAGCGTATAGACATACAATTGATGTTTGTATATTGATTTTGCATTCTGCAAACTTGCTGAACTCCTTTATTAGTTCTAATAGGTTTTGGTCAATTCCTTAGGATTTTCTATATACAAGGTCATGTTATCTGTGAATAAATTAAGTTTTTTATTTTCCTTTCTAATATAAATTACAAAATGTTTTCTAATTTCTCTTATATTTTCGTCTTCAATTCATGGATTATGAAGAAGTATTTTATTTATTTCTAAAATATTTGTGGCAAACTGCTTCATATAACAAAAAATAAAAAAATAAAATATTTGTGGACTTCTCAAATTTTCTTCTGCTTTTTACTTCTAATTTAATTCTCTTATGGTCAGGGAAAATACTTTTTAATATTTCAATCATTTTTAGTATGGAGACTTTTTTATGGCCTAGTGAATAGTATGCCATGGAGAATACTTTATGTGCACTTAATGTATTCTGCTCTTGTTGGGTAGAGGTAGAGTATTCTATTGATGTCAATTAGGTTAAGTTAGTAAATACTGTTTTTCAAATCTTATACTATATATATCCTTACAGATTTTCTGTCTAATTTCTCTATCTATTATTGAGACTGGGATATTAATGTCCCCAATTGTTATTATGGAATTGTTCATTTGTTTCTTCATTTTTGTCAATTTTTGCTTCACATATGTTGACACTATGTTGTTAGGTGTTTGTGATGATTAATTTTATGTATCAATGTGGCTAGGCCATAGTAGCCAGATATTTGGTTAAACATTATTCTAGATGTTTCTGTGAAGATAATTTTTAGATGAGATTGACATTTAAATCAGTACACCTTGAGTAAAGCAGATTACCCTCTATAATGTTAGTGGATCTCATCTACTCAGTTGAAGGATTTAATTTAAAAAGACTGACCTCCCTGGAAGAAAGGGTAATTCTGTCTACAGATTCTTTGGACTTGAACTATAGCTTTTCCCTGCATATTCAGCTTGCCTCCCTACCCTGTAGATTTGGAGCTTGCTAAAACCACATGTGCCAATTCCTTAAAATCAATCTCTTAATTTCTCTCTCTCTCTCCATGCATATATTATATATGTATGTAATCTCCTGTTAGTTTTTTTCTGAAACTATACATATATCTTTCTTTAAGACGTAATTCACTTTATTATTCTTGTATAAAAATGCCATGTTGTAGTCACAGCTAGAGCCTGGCTTATAAATGTTATATATTCTCAATTTGTGGAAACTTTGATCACTATAAAATGACCTTCTTGTCTTCAGTAAAAATTTTTGTCTTAAAGTCTGTCTGATTTTAGTATAGCTGTACCAGCGATCTTCTGGTTCCTAGGTACATAGTAAATCTATTTCTATATTTGTACTTTTGACCTATTTTGTGACTTTGAATCTGGAGCAGAAGTCAGCCAACATTTTCTTTAAAGTACCAGTATTAAATATTATAGGTTTTGCAGTCCATATGGTTTCTGTCCATCCTTCTCTGGTATTGTTGTGTGAAAGCAGCCATTGGCAATATGTAAATAAATGAACACAGCTGTATTTTAATGAAAAATTTTTAATAAAACAAAGGATAAGCCAAATTGAGCCCAGAGGCCATAGTTCACCATCCTCTCACTTGAAGTGTGTCTCATTGTCACAGGAAATTATTTTCTTATTCAATCAAAAAAATCTGTGCCATAAAAAAAGAATCTCTGCCTTTTGATAGGAATGCCTGATGCACTAGCAAATAATGTTATTGTTGATATGATTGGATTTGTGTTTGTCATTTTGCCCTTTTCTTTGTACTTCATACCTATTTTCTCCTTTACTTCTCCTTTTTGAATTAAGTACATATTTTCTTATGTGCCCTTTTAATTCTTACTTTTTAAATAGCTTTTAAATATGTGTTAGATATTGTCTTAGTGGTTGTTCTAGGTATGATAATACACATATAAACTTAATCACTGTTTACTTCAGATTAATATTAACTTGCAAGGCATGTCTAGTGGTGAAAAATTCCCTAAATTTTTGTTTGTCTTAGAAAGTCTTCATGTCTCCTTTTGTTTTTGAAAATGCCTTTCCTTTATTTTTTCCATAAAGTTGGATGCTAAGACGGCAGTCTGTAGCCAGCTTTCCACAGAAGCACCCATCCAGAAGGAGAGTTAAAGGACAGAAATTTAGCAAGAAAGCCAATGGTTTGGAACTGAGCCAAAAGAGAAGGTCAAAGAATGACCATTAACCCTGCTGGAGAGACCTGTGACCCCAAGGATACAAATAAAAGGTACAGAACACATCGCCAAGTGAACGGGAGTCCCCTCCCCCCATGAGATCAGCTCACAGCACACTTCATACCTCCATACAAACAAGTGAGCAGAATTCAGATGTCCTCCCACTCTATCCCACAGGAGAGACCCTCTAAAAACCTGACCTCCTTCCCCTACTAGGGTGCCATGGCACTCTCCTGCCAGGCACAAAACTGTATATATTCTCTACCTCCAAGTTTGAACTCTCAGCACTCCCCTCCACTCTCACCCTAAGGTCTGGAGGTCTGTCCCCCACGGAGTCCAGATTCTTGGACATTTTCTTGAGGGGTGTGGACAGGGCAGAGGGCTTTTGCTGATCTGTGCTGTTTTTCCAGCTCAGAAGTGTTGAGAGGAAAGTGAGCTGAGAGGAGGCCAAAATGGAGAGTCAGTCCCTTCAGGCACTGAGCAGCAGCAGGAGCGATGGCTGTGGGCCTCGCACCCCTGGAGATGTTTTGAGGAGACACTCCCACTCTCTCTGGGTGGCCAGGGGAAGCTGGCTTCTCCAGTGGCAGCCATCAGCAAAGCAGTCCAGCAGCAGAGGGGCAGGACTTGGGAGTGAAGCATATGCCTGAGGCGGTACTGGGACTGGCTGGGGCTGAGCGTGGGGATTAGAATATACGTGCTGAGAAAGCTTTGCTAAATTTCAGCCACACCTGGCCCTCAGAGGATGATAGCTGAGACAAAGGGCTGAAGCTCACAGACTTGAGTCAGGACTATTAGCAGCCCAGCGTCTAGTCCACAGGGCAGAAATTCTGTGAACTTGTTCTGTTCTATCAGCAACATTAATAAGGGACAGGGCTGGAACTGAGTGACTCACCCCAGCCCCTATCAAGTACCCCAGTTGTCAGGCCTCACTTCCCCCCTGCCAACACCAACAGAAACTGGTGAACTGGCTGAGGAGCCACAGAGCCCCTTGTGACCTAGGCAGTCACAAACCTCTAGAGCATCTGCTCAATGGAGGGAACTGGATCACAGCCCTCAGGGTTACCAGAGACTGGGTGTGACAGAGAGGCAAGGTAGGGAAGGAGGCATCAACCTTCCCAGACTAATTTACTGGCTGGGGGACCCTCCTGAGCTCACAGAGCCCTGGAGCGAGTTGTACTAGAGCTGCCAGCAGACTCTTGCTATCTAGTCACCAGAGACTTTTCAACTGTTTGATATGAGGTTGGTACTGGCTGGGACAATTGATTGGGACCTCTTCAACTGGGCCAATCACCTGAGGACTTTTCAACGTGGTACACTGGGTATATGGTACTGGGAAGGTTTGATTTTCCTTTTCCAATTGTTGTCTGTGGGGGGCGTGGTGACCTAACTGCTGGTATTTCTCCACAGCTCAGATTCCAACACAGAGTAACCGATTCTCTAGGGTAAGACAGAGACCAGCTGAAAATAGGACAGAGCGAATCCCTCAGTAACAGAATGGAGCAAGCAGAAGAAAGGATTTCTGACATGGAAGACAAAGCTTTTGAATGCTCCCAAACCTACAAAGAGGTAGACAAATGGAAGGCAAAAACGGATCATTCTCTCAGACAGCTCTGGGATAACTCTAAGAAAACCAATATTTGCCTCATAGGGATTCCTGAAAGCGACAAAGTGGCGTCACAAGGCACAGAGTCTCTTCTTTATGAGATGATGAAAAAGAACTTTCCAGACATGCCAAGAGATTCTGAAATTCAGATAGCAGTTTCAGAACCCAAGCATGACTCAACCCAAATAAGACATCCCCAAGGCACATCATAATTAAGTTCACTAAAGTTAATATGAAAGAGAAAATTCTGAAAGCAACCAGAGGCAAGAAATCTATTATCTACAAGGGGAAGAATATTAGAATAACTGCAAATCTCTCTGATCAAACCTTTCAAGCTAGAAGAGAATGGTCATCCACTTTTAATCTCCTAAAACAAAATAGCTTTCAACCCAGGATCCTGTACCCAGTGAAACTGAGTTTCACCTATGATGGAGAAATTAAATACTTTAATGGCATCCACATGTTGAAGATATTTGCTATAACTAAACCAGCTCTCCAGGATATTTTCAAAACTATCCTCCATAATAACCAGCGTCATCCTCCACCATAAAAGTTTTCTCACCAGGAAACTTCTTACCAAATTCAAACTTCCACAGTGACGAAAGGATTAAAAATGTCCACTAGATTTTCTACAGATTTATCAATATGTTCTATTAATGTGAATGGCTTAAATTGTCCTCTGAAGA
This sequence comes from Arctocebus calabarensis, assembly GCA_963573935.1. NCBI lineage: Eukaryota > Metazoa > Chordata > Mammalia > Primates > Lorisidae > Arctocebus > Arctocebus calabarensis. The sequence goes on from CAUYON010003880.1 coordinate 13,185, forward strand.
GGTATAGGTTGCCTGACTGGATACAAAAACTCAGGCCAGATATCTGTTGTATACAAGAATCTCACCTTACCTTAAAAGATAAATCTAGCCTCAAGGTGAAGGGATGGTCATCTATATTCCAGGCAAATGGAAAACAGAAAAAAGCAGGTGTTGCAATCTTATTCACAGATACAATAGGCTTTAAACCAACCAAAATAAGGAAGGATAAAGACAGTCATTTCATATTTGTT
>CAUYON010003882.1:0-17678 GCA_963573935.1 Arctocebus calabarensis
AGTCCCAGCTACTAGGGAGGCTGAGGCAAGAGAATCGCTTAAGCCCAAGAGCTGGAGGTTGCTGTGAGCAGTGTGACGCCACGGCACTCTACCCAGGGCGATAAAGTGAGACTCTGTCTCTACAAAAAAAAAAAAAATAACCTGGGGAAATTGCCAGCCCACATTCTTTAAATTTGGCTTCTGGATCCATTGTCTCTTTTTATTAAAGAGTTTGCTTTCCTAGCTTCCCTTCCCCTATTACCGAGGTATGGAAAGTGGAAGGTGGTAGTTGTAATCATCTTTCACTCATACTATAAATAATATTTCTATAATCTTTGATCACAATAATTGTTTTAAGACTTAGGGTTTGGGCAACAAAAACCACTTATTCCCATACTTAGTCAAGTTTATTTTTTGAAACTTTGAACAGATGTGTATTATGCAGCAAAATTATCTGACATCAAGACCCTTAAGTTGAGAAAAGGGGGACAGAACCTGTAGGCTTTGTCCTATATATCAAAGTGAAGAACCATACCCTCCCCATCAAGCTGTGCAAATTCTATGGCAGTAGATGAGAGAGGAAGTTAGATAATTATGAGGGAAGTGGGAATCTTCAAAGTGGTAGTAGCCAACCTCAGCTTCCATGGTTCAATTAAAAGGAAGTTTCCTTAGTAGTAGAAGTAGGGGCTTCTCAGGCTGCAAGTTTTTTTGGATGCTAAAATTATGCCTTTGTATGAATCATAGGCTTTCTATTTTAGGAGGAAGTAGGAATTCTCTGTAAAGTTTGGAGAGTCGAATAGGAGTAAAGAGGGAGGAGAAATCTAAATTCATAGAATTTTGGCAGGCTGGGTACGGTGGCTCACTTCTGTAATCCCAGCACTCTGAGAGGCCAAGGCGGGTAGATTGCCTGAGCTCAAAGGGTTGAGGCCAGCCTGAGCCAGAGCAAGACCTCATCTCTAAAAATAGCTGGGCGTTGTGGTGGGTGCCTATAGTCCTACAGTCCCAGCTCCTTGGGAGGCTAAGGCAACAGAATCACTTGAGCCCAAGAGTTTGAGGTTGTTGTGAGCTATGACGCCATGGCACTCTACCAAGGGTGTACAAAATAAGACTTGTCTCCAAAAAAAAAAAAAAAAAGAATTTGGGAAACCTCACCTCCTTTTATGAAGGAAGGACCTGGTTTCGTTGAGTGAAGTGTTACTTTCTAGGCAACATGTTGGCTTGTGGCAGATCTAGGTTCACAACTGGGATTCCGACTCTGTCCAGTGCTTTTTGTACTTTGTCACGTTACCAGCCATCTTAACCCCATTCATGCAATTCTGGGGTGAGCAGTTTTACCAAAATTCCACTTGACTTTACCTGGAGTAGCTTTTGAACAGGATGAAAGACCCCAATCTCTTAGAGAATTGCAGCATCTTTGCAAGAAATAGTTGATACTTTGTTTTCCCTTTTTAAAAGAATCTTTTATTGAATTGGTGAAAGTTTCATGAAGTTTTTTAAAAACTCTGGATTGTGTCATGAACTTTCTTGTTTTCTCACAAAAAACCATGCTGATATTCTGTATATTGTTCCAATTTTAGTATGCTCACCACCAAAGCAAGCCATGTACATGGTAAACGTTTCTGACATGTTTAGGAACACTATATTGAAAATTCAAGCTGGATGTATTTCGCTGCTTTGACATTTTTTTTTCTTTTGGAAAATAACATTTAAATGAGAAACAGTTCTATCCCTCCAATGAAGAGGAAAAGTCTTAGCTTATTTCTTTAAATGAAATCGATGATAGAATTTAAGACTTAATTTTCCATCATTTACAGCTATGTAGGCCATTACATAAGGCAATGTGAAAGAAGAAATGTGGGCAGCGCCTGATGCCTGTGGCTAAAAGGAGTAGGCACTGGCCCCATATACTGGAGGTGGTGGGTTCAAACCCAGCCCGGGCCAAAAACTGCAAAAAAAAAAAAAAAAAGAAGAAATGTGACATTAGAAATGTTAGTGTCTTAAACTAGTTGTGTGATTAAGCTTATTTATTAAGATGTTTAGCCATCAAGAATGCATTTTATGGCTCAGCGCCTGTGGCTCAACGGGCTAAGGCGCCAGCCACGTACACCTGAGCTGGCGGGTTCGAATCCAGCCTGGACCCCGCCAAACAACAATGATGGCTGCAACCAAAAAATGGCCGGGCGTTGTGGCAGGCGCCTGTGGTCCCAGCTACTTGGGAGGCAGAGGCAGGAGACTTGCTTGAGCCCAGGAATTGGAGGTTGCTGTGAGCTGTGATGTCAGGGCACTCTACCAAGGGTGACAGCTTGAGGCTCTGTCTCAAAAAAAAAAAAAAAAAAAAGTCTTACATTAATTATCCCCCCAACAGCCTTCTGAGGCAGTGGTGAATCTAGATGATGTTTTATTAAAAAACGGGTTTATGGTGGCAATCTGGTTTTAAAAAGCATTATACTTGTCTGAAAGCCATATTCACCTAGCTGGACCACGTTTTCTTGCTGATTATTTATTGGAGTGGCCTAGGGGAACAAGCTGATGGCGATTATAGAGGGGAAAGACATGAAGTAAGCCAAACTCAACCCAAACTCAACTAACTAACCCACGTTAGTAAGTGACGGTGCGGGAGCTGGACCGAGGCAGACTGAGAGCCCTCCTTTTGACTCTTGCACATACTGCCTGGAAGGAGGTTGACTCCAAACTCTCACAAGGGATGCTGAAACATCTATTCCCAAAAAAGGGGCCAACCATGGTCAACAGCAGTCCATACGTATAAAACTGTTGTGAACAGCCTTTTTAAACCTGGTCTCAACTAAAATCATTCCAGATCTACTATGTCTGATCTTTTTATTTTCTATGTCTAGTTTTTATAAATATATTAAATTTTTTATAGTTTCAAAGATTCATTCTGTTATTGTAGCCATTGTTCTTATTTCTGCAGTTTAATATCTTTTAGAACAAATATACTCTCTCTTCTGATAGTGGCCCTTCAGATATTCAAAGAATGCCATCATGTTCTTCTTGGAATAGAATTTGTGGGCTAAATATCTTAAATGAGTCCTCATATGAGATTTTACAATTTTGTACTCTTTTTGAAAATTAACAAAAGAATCATGTACTTATTGAAAAAAGCTTAAAATTACATGTAAGTGCAAGAGTACAATATGAAAGTCTACTTGCCAAATTCAAGCCCTCAATTCCTACTTTACAAGAGTAACAGTTGCTGACAATTACGTGGGCAGTCCCGAACTTTTTCTATCAAACCCAAATATAAAAAAAATAAGTAAAAGTAATCTGTAAAATGGGATAATCAAACTAATAATATCGGCCTGGCACAGTGGCTCATGCCTGTAATCCTAGCTGGGAAGGTTGCCTGAGTGGATTGCCTGAGCCCAGGAGTTCGAGAGGAGCCTGAACAAAAGCAACACCTTGTCTCTAATAAAAAAAAATAAAAAATAAATAGAAAAACTAGCCAGGCATCATGCAGGTGCCTGTAGTCCCAGCTACTTAGAAGCCTGAGGCAAGAGGATTGCTTGAGCCCAAGAGTTTGAGGTTGCTCTGAGCTATAACACCACAGCACTCTACCCTAATACCACCTTTGAAAGCAGTGATATCTTTAAGGTAGAGTTTGGGTTGCTTCTTGTTTCCCCCCTCTAAAATCTCCACCAGCTTTGTTTCCCTAAGCCACTCCAATAAATATACAATCTATGTAAATACATACACATTTCTTTTTTTATACAGATGGTGTTATACTATAAATAATATTCTAAAACAAATTTCTCTTACTCAATAACATTTTATGAACACCCTTCTGCATCAATACATAGATTTACTTGATTCTTTTTAACAACTGTGAGGTGTAGATGTGCTTTTACTCAACTGTCTTCACTGAGGTTGTCTGTCTCCATTTCTTTCTATTACAAATAATGGTATAACGAACACACACATATAGGCAGTCTTTACTTTTCACGCTCCTAATATGCATAAATTCAGTTATGACAGTTGTTTCCCAGCAAATCTCAGTTACCACAGTGTATTGACTGGGAATAACCACGTGAAGCACAGACTTTGTTGCTAGCTCTCCAGCTCACAAACACTATATAAATAACATGTGAACATCAGGATCTGGGCCAATGATGTCACTTCCTTCAAAGTCTGTTGGTTTTGGTCACAGCATATGTCTATGTTATTCAATTTATGCACAGACAGCAAAGAATGGAGTTGTGCTGTTTCCCTATCTTCCAGTGATATACCCACATATCGCTTTACCAAAATGGATGAATGAAAAAGGAAACTGGCCAACAACATCAAAGTACAACAAGCGGTAACAGTAGAAGTTAAAATTAAATTTGAATGATCAATGGCGTTATTGAGACTCCATGTAGCTGACCATGGAGAAACATGCAGCTAGACAGAGTTACTAAAGGTGAGCTAAGAGAAAGGACGAAGCTGTCCAAGGGGAAGTAACAACTGCAAAAACCCCTTCACATTATTAGAAATTTCGAAGATATTTCACAACATAGAAAATGCAAAGGATAAAATGCTGGAAGCTGATCCAAATTTAATATAGAAAGAAGAATGATGGTTCATTAAGGCACAGAAAGGATGCTTGCTTCATATGGCAAGTTATATGATAAGAATATGAAAGTACTGTTCAATGTACTCTTTTACAATTTTTAAAATATTTTTATAGATAAATCATAGTTGTACATGTTTTGGGGATACATGATGTTTTAATACATGTGTAAAATACATCATCATCAAATAAGGGTGATTGGAATATCACATTATCACCTCATTTTTCTTTTCTTTGTGTTGGGAATATTACAAATCTTCTGTTCTAGCTATTTTGAAATATATAATAGATATTCTAACTATAATTTCCCTATTTTACTATCAAATATTAGAACTTACCCCTTCTAACTAATTGTATTTTTGTGCCCATTAACTAACTTTTCTTCATCCTTCTCCCTCCTTCCCTTCCTATTCAAACTACTCTTGATAAGTTCTGTGCAAAGAAATAAAACTCTTTAATTTTCAGTGTTTCTAATGTTTCAAATTTTAGCAAAGCTATGATTTAATAAAAAAATTTTAGTAAACTAAATATTAGTTTTACTATTTTCCCCACTTTCCTATGTAACAACAGTAAGAGAGTTTTTATTAATAATTCTTTTCTTTTTTTTCAGTTTTTAGCCAGGGCTGGGTTTGAACCTGCCACCTCTGGTATACGGAGCTGGCACCCTACTCTTTGAGCCATAGGCGCTGCCTCTATTAATAATGTTTTTGAAAAAAAAAACTTCAGAGATCCAAAACAACCAAAATTTTTCCCATTTATTAACATTGCTTTGCAGTTTCACTTTACAGTCCTATACTACTACAGAAAATGAAGACTGTGTATTCATGAACACTTACTGTGACTATTTCTGAGATTCTTAGAAGTAAAATATTGGATCAAAAAGTATGTGCATTTTTTATTTTGGTAGGTACTATTAGACTACCCTCTAAAAATGTAGTATTCTCATCCAGGGGTATTAAAATATCCTTTTTTCCCCATGTTATGTGGCTAATTGCAGCATTTTGGGAGGCTGAGACAGGAGGATCACTTGATTCTAGGAGTCTGAGACCAGTTTGGGCAATATAGCAAAATGCCATCTCTACAAAAAATAAAAATAAAAATTAACTGAGTATCGTGGTGTGCACCTATAGTCCTAGCTACTCAGGTCGCTAAGGCAGGAGGATTGTTTCAGCGCAGTAGTTGGAGGCTGCTGTGAGCTATGATCACACCACTGCACTCCAGCCTAGATGCCAGAGCAAGACCCAGTCTCTAAAGAAAAAATAAATAAATCCACAAGCCTATAGCTCTGTACCAGAATGTTCATTGCAGCCCAATTCATAATTGCTAAGTCATGGAAGAAACCTAAGTGCCCATTGATCCACGAATGGATTAATAAATTGTGGTACATATATACCATGGCATATTACGCAGCCTTAAAGAAAGATGGAGACTTTAACTCTTTCATGTTTACATGGATGGAGCTGGAACATATTCTTCTTAGCAAAGTATCTCAAGACTGGAAGAAAAATTTTCCAATGTACTCAGCCCTACTATGGAGCTAATTGATAGCTGTCATGTGAAGGGTATAACCCAACTATAACACAAGAATATGGGGAAAGGGGTAAGGGTAGGGAGGGTAGTGGGGAGGTTGGGGTGGAGTGAGGGTGATTGGTGGGGCCACACCTACGGTGCATCTTAGAAGGGTCCAGGCAAACCTTACTAAATTCAGAATACAAATGTCTTCATATAATAACTGAGAAAATGCCAGGAAGGCTATGTTAATCAGTTTGATGAAAATAGTTCAGATTGTATATGAAACCAGCACCTTGTACCCCTTGATTGCACTATTGTACACAGCTATGATTCAATAATAAAGACAATAAAATAAAAAGAAAATCTGCCCAAACCAAAACACCACTCCAGATCCAGTACCCTTAAATATATCACTCTCATTGGAAATGCTGTCATTATAGTCTTTGCAACTAGCCCAAAGCGTGTATTTAAGAAGATTTTATAAATTGTTTGTGATGTTCGTATGTTTAATTCTTATGCCAACAGTTTTCTAATGAACTCAGCATTGTGCTTTATGCAAGAATGGAATCCTCAAAATAATCATCAGAAAGCTTCTAAGACTTACGGGAGAATAAACTAGGATGGTCCACAGATATATATATGATGAAATCCACTATGTTGGATTTATGAATGTTTCCAGCGACCCAGACTAGAAAACAAGCCCAAACCACCATTAGAAGAATGAAATATGATATGGTCCAATGTATATCCTTAAAGTTTTGTCTCAACTCTCAGTCTGAATTGTGAGGATTGATTTTCACTTCAGTCCAGTCAGAAGAAAATGACTATGCAATTTTCCATTGTATTTATTTACAGACTATGTACGTTCTAGAAGGTTCCTTTAGTGCTACACTGTTGTACATTTTGTCCCAGCAATTTGACGGCATGCAAATTCCACAAAGTCATCAATAAGAACAGGCCATGCTCTTTCTTCATCAAAATTAGACATGTCATCTGCAATCATTGTACTGAAGTCTAAAAGGAGGTACCAAATATCTTTTGGTATTGATCATTCATGATGTTCCAACCAAAATGTATTATATAAGTCTAAGAATTCTTTTTTTTTATTAAATCAAAAGTGTGTACATTAGAGCAATCTTAGGTTACAATGTGCTGGCTTCATATACAATCTGAAATATTTTCATAAAACTGTTTGACATAGCCTTCATGGCATTTTCTTAGTTATTGTATGAAGACATTTGTATTCTGCATTTAGTAAGTTTCATCTGTACCCTTCTGAAGAGCATGTTAGGTGTGATCCCACCAATTACCCTCCATCCACCCCTCATTCCCCCTCTCCTCCCCTCCCGTGCCCCTTTCCCTATATTCTTGTGCTTTAATTGGGTTATAGCCTTCATATGAAAACTATAAATTAGCTTCATAGTAGGGATGAGTAAATTGGAGCAAAGTATCTCAAGAAGTCTAAGAATTCAAATCTTCCATTAAGTATTACGTTCTAATAGGCAATGGCCATTTCTAGATATAATCCTCTTTGTCCCAGATTCTTTGCAAAATTAAAAGCAAAACTGGTAAAAATCCTTAAATCGACCGAGTTCTTTCAATTCTTGTTCCATCTTGGTATCTGGGCCTTTAGTTTTTCTATGCTATCACATCCTAATTCTCTTATGCCATCCATGAACTCCTGCTTGGAGAACTCACACTGTGTTGCTCCTCTGAACTTACATGCAATGATCAACACACTAATGCTGTCTAGATCCAGTGCCAGGTCATCACACAATTGTTGTATACCTTCTATTCCAATTTTATTTTCATCTTGAGGATCTTTGTATCTAATATATAGTTGTTCTAACTTTTTCCTGTCCAGTGATCTTTTTATACTCTCTCATATATAAAGTTCAGGATTTTGGACTTCTAACTCCCAGTCATTTTGAGACAGACAACTTAATGATGTTTTTTTCACTAGATTGTGTGAAGATCATAAACTGATGAACTTTATCCTTCTGCAATGATTTCAACTTGTTCATTTTGGTGTCCTCCAGGTCTCTGCACTTCTCTTCTGGCTCCGCAGCGAATCTCAGAGTAGTTTTGATTTGCATTTCTCTGATGATTAGGGATGATGAGCATATTTTCATATGTTTGTTAGCCATTCGTCTGTCTTCCATAGAGAAGGTCTGTTCATCCCTCTTGCTAAGTGATATATGTGTGGGATTGTTGTATTATTTTTGATGTTGTTGTTGTTGATTCATTTGAGTTATCTATACATCCTCACTCTCAAGTTTTTGTCTGATTCATAATATGCAAATATCTTTTCCCGTTTTGAAGGTTGTCTATTTGTTTTGGTTGTTGTTTTCTTAGCTGCACAGAAGCTTTTCAGTTTAATTAAGTCCCATTCAGCCTGATTATCTTCCCTTTGTAAAAAGAATGATGCCTACCTCCAAGAATATGGCTTGGATGATTTGAGGAGAAAAAGCCTGAAAATAAAAACCTACCACATACAGCATGTGGCAGTTTTAAGGCCCTCAACAAATAAATGTTAGTACTCCATTCCATCTTGGTTTCCTTCATTCCATCATTGTGATTCCTGTGACATTAACATAATAGCATGGCTACCAGAGAGAATACTTGGAAATGTGACAGCAAACAGAGATAAGCCCACATTTCCATTACATGTGAATGTCACTGTCACTGTTGTGTGGGGGAGGAAGCAATTGTGTGATGGAGATGGAAGAGAGGAGAAACATTATTGCATAGCTTCCTGTTAACTGAGAGGAGATAGACAAAATATCATCATTCTATGTCCTGCACTTCATGTGCTTCCCATCCTTTTATAATACTTGCCTCTGATATGGTTTGGATATTTGTCCCCTCTAAAGGTTATGTTGAGATCAGATCCCCATTGTTGGAGGAGAGGCCCAGTGGGATGTGTTTGCATCATTGAGGTGGATCCCTCATGAATGACTTGGTGTCATCCTGTTGATGAGGGCCCTGTACCCCTCTTCTCTCTCTTGCTCCCTCTCCAGCCATGTGACATGCCTGATTCCTCTCTGCCTTCTGACTTGATTAGAAGCTCCCTGAAGGACCCACTGGAAGCAGATACTGGCACTTTGCTTCTTGTACAACCTGTAGAACCGAGAGCCAAATTCATTATAAATTACTCACCTACAGGTATTTCCTTCATAGCAGCACAAAACAGCCTAATAACCTCTCTATTCTTTGGGCTTTCTTATCCTCTTCCTCTTCCTTCTGGTGTGACATCAGAGAAGGCTATGTACTCAGTGCCTCAGAAACAGGAGCTGATGGAGAAGCACCAAGTGAGATTTTGAATCTGTTAGGCTGGGGTCCCTTCACAGGGATACTTTAGGTAAGTTACTACTCTTCAACCAAAGTGGTCCTTACAACAATACCCATTCTTCCCACCTACCAGGAATACTCTGGAGTTTAAGTGTGATCTCATGTGAAGAAACAATCTGAGGATTTAGGTGGGAGGCAAAGACCAGTGCACTTGACAGTAATTACATTAACAGAGACACTCAGGGTGACTCAGAATCTTGCATTGTCACCATTCAATTAATGGTATTGTAGTATAAGCTGTTGAGGTCACGATTTTTCCAAGTGTGGTGCATGTAAAACTTCCTTAACATCCTCAGGGTTTGCTTTGTAAAACAGAGGTATATGGATCCACTGTAACTCTGAATCTAAGCAATGGAAGTGGGTTGGAATTTGTCTACATTTTGAGTTATTTCTCCAGTTGGTTCTGGTACTCCACAAAATTTGAGAAGCCCTGCTGTGGATTTGCAACAAGGTTCATTAAAATATTAAACCCTTTGGTGTCTAATTTCATTGTCTGTTGCCCCTGATACTCAACATTAAATATATGTCTTCTCTGATCTGTCAAGTAGGTAACTAAGAAATTTTATTTTTTTAACTTTTGGCCAGACCGGTTTGAACCTGCCACCTTCAGTATATGGATGGGGCCAGCGCCCTACTACTTTGAGCCACAAGCACCACCCTAACTAATAAATTTTGATTCAATGATTTATATGTGAAGTGCTGAATTAGGCACTAGGATAACAACACAGAAAACAAGGCAGGCAGGGACCTAGAGTTATTCTAAAATGGTAAAACTTGGGGCAGCGCCTGTGGCTCAGTGAGTAGGGTGCCGGCCCCATATACCAAGAGTGGCAGTTTCAAACCTGACCCCATCCAAACTGCAACAAAAAATAGTCAGGCGTCATGGCAGGCACTTGTAGTCCCAACTACTCATGAGGCTGAGGCAAGAGATTCGCCTAAGCGCAAGAGCTGGAGGTTGCTGTAAGCTGTGGTGCAACAGCACTCTACTGAGGGCAACAAAGACTCTGTTTCTAAAAAAGTAAAAAATAAAAAATGGCAAAACTGGTAGCAATGAGTAAAACAATCAATAAACTGGGCAAAGTCCCATGAGACTTTGTGCTTTGAGGAAAGTAAGTATGTAAAGTAGAATGCAGCAGGGATAGGGATTATCATAGACAGGGCTGTCTATGAATCTCTCTAGAATTGAGGTTTGAGCTGTTTTGTGAAGGACAAGAAGAAGCCAGTCCTGTACAGGAGATTTTTTCGGTATCTCTGTGCTGTGAATGGACACCAATTGATCCAGGACTGAGGAGAAGCTAGAGAGACTGGAGCCTGCCAGACAATGTGCAGGCAGATGGGAGGTGAGTTTCAAAGGGCAGACAGGAATGGCATGGGTTGGGTCTTTTAAGGAGTCGAATTTTACTTGGAGTGTGAATGAAAGTGACATGATCTGGTGCCTACTGTCAGAAGGTGTCTCTGCCCGGTGTGTGGAGAATGGACTGGAAAGAGATGAGAAAGTATATCAAGATAACCATGAGGAGAATATGTCAGAAGTCCAGGGGAGGGAATTGGGTGGTTGGGCCCAGGGCTGCAGACATGTGCAGAGGGAGGTGTGGACAGGATGTGCTTTGAGGTAGGGCAGGTGGCACCTGCAGTGTCTGTATGTGTAAGGTATGTGGGGTAAGATAGAATTCAGGATGACCCCTTAGCTATTTGTCGGCCAGGTGGAAAGATGTTTTTCTAAGATCAGCTGTTCCAAGTGCTTCTGAGACATTCTGCAGTTAGGTCATCCAAAAGTGAATATAGCGAAAATTAGTAATTTTTAATATTCATGGGTTGATTAATAGGATTCGGCTATTAGATGGTTAAACTTCATTAAAAACAGATGCAAAAAATAAAACTATGAAAATTGTAAAAATCTCACCTTGCAAGTATTTATACAACAGTTCATAATATTGATCTTCTCATGTGTTCTTAGCCCTGTTCTAAGGGTTTTCATGTAATGTAGGTCATTACAAAAGTTTTTAGATACACAGAACTCAAGAAACCTAAAATCATAAAAGCAGCATGGATGGAAGCAAATGAAGCTCTCATACCAACACTGATAAGCCAACTAACTTGAAATTTGCATGAGTCAATCAGAAATGACACCATGAACTATGTTCGTTGGAAGTGAAATAACAGAACATAACACAGTCTGTATCAAAACTTTTGTAGTGACCCATGTATTAATTCTCAAAGCAACAATCTATGATGTTAGGAAGACTTTTTTCCCAATTTCACAGAAGAGGCAACTGAGGCATAGCTAATTTTGTTTACAAAATTATCAGTCAGCCAGAAGCACAGGTGTTCTAATGTCTCTTCAATATAATTTTTTTTAAATTATGAGATTTCTTCCACTTATGCTGATAAAACCAAAAAAAATAAATATTTGTTTCAAAACATTTTGTCTTGCACAGTATGTACTATATAATCTCAATTTAATGATGTGTCATTTGAGTGGTCTCTAGAACCTGCACTCCTAACCAGTTCACTTAAGAAAAAGACATGTGTTGAACCATGTTAGCCCATGGTGGTTGATGGTAGGCAGGTCCCTGTGTCTTTTGGTCAAAACTGTCCTTCAGTAGGCTTTATGCCATGTCTTAGATGGTATTTGTTTAAGAAAAACAAAATGGGGCAGAGCCTGGGGCTCAAAGGAGTAGGGCACCAGACCCATATACCAGAGAGACGGGGTTCAAACCCGGTGCCAGCCAAAAACTGCAAAACAAAAAAAAAACAAAAAAAAAGAAAAGAAAGGAAAAAAAACAGTAATAACTTTTAAAACAGAATTGTAAGAATTATTTTAAAAGGTAATAATCCTCATAGTTTCTGTGCATTAGACAACTTGGCTGTTCAAATGACTTTCTGAATTTCCATGATGAATTCTATTTCCAGATGGAAATGATATCGTTCTGTGCTCTAGGCTTCACTGTTTGGGAGGCAGAGATGGGTTCCACTACAGGAGTGGAGAAGACACCCTGAAGTCTGAACACACACTGTCCATAGGCTCACTAAACTACCAAGTGGGTCCCCCCTTTCCCCTGGCAGGATTACCTCTTGCCTCCCGCGTTTGTGTAAGTGACAGGCAGGGGTTCCAGAGAAAACATTTCAATACTCAGGCTTCTTCCTCAGGAATCTTCCTGAAGAAATCATGGGAGTAGAAGTTAGCAATTCTCAGGCACAACAGTGGGTGGGGGTGGGGCAGGTCAGGCCATGTTGCCCTCAGCTGAGGCAGGTGCTGTAGCTCCTGCTCTCCTTGACTGTGACTCCTGCCTCTGAGGCTGGTCAGGGTGGTGCCTTTACAGGGTGCCTCTTCCCAAAGTCATAGGCCTGCTCTGTGGGAGCCTGCCTGTGCTCTGATGCAGGGCACCATCTAACTCTATGAACATTCCTGTATATATATATTGGATGGACATTAATGTTTCTTTTGAGCATGTACCAAGGAGCAGTATTTCTGAGTTAGGGTATGTGTATGTTCAGCTCAGTGGATGATACAGCCAAGCAGTTTTTCAAAGTGTCTCATTGTGATTTTAAATATGATTTCTCGGATTTAATTTCTTTTTCACTCTATCACATCTCATTTATTGCAGAAAGGGTCCCCACAACTTTTTTTAACCATCTCAATTATTTGGTTACAAAATGGATCTTTTGTTTTGTCGTGTTCATGCTGCATATAGAGTTGAACTTATATTTTCCTACTTCCTCTGTTAACACACTATATTCATAGTTTTCCTGATATTGAAATCTCTTTTGATAAATGGAAAAGCTTCATAATGCCATGATCTATATTTTATGACCTCTTTAATTGTGTTTGCTAGTTTTCATTTAAGAATTTTTATGAGTTTTTTTCTCAGTATTTTTACTTCTGTTGCAATTTTTGCCACAAAAAATGAATGAATTATATACTTGGTTCACTATTTGTATATTTCCCGTGCCCTTGGAATCGTTTAAGCAATATTGATCTTTAGCATACCTTGAAAGTTTTGCTATAATTCTCCTCTAGAAAGATCTGGGACTGGTACTTTTTTATGGAGGATTATTTCCCCTGTCTGTTAAAACATTTTGTATCTTTTGGGATTAGTCTGGGTAAGCTGTGTTTTTTTTAGACATTTGTTTATTTTGGCTAATTTCGAATGAATTTGAATAGAATTCTATAAATTTTTCATTTTAAGAGACTTGAAGTTTCCTTTGTGTTGAAAACTGTCACTTTGGGTATGTTAAATTCTGTTTCTCTTTTTCTGAGTTTCCTTACTTTATTTACCCACTGACATTTCATGTTTTTGATATCCCCCTGAAATAAACTTTCCTTTCCCTTTCTGTATAAATTATTCTGAAATTTTACTTTTTAAAAAATGTATTGTCTTTATTATTAAATCATATCTGTGTACAATAGTGCAATCAAGGGGTACAATGTGCTGGTCTCATATACAATCTTAACCATTTTCATCAAACTGATTAACATAGCCTTCCTGACATTTTCTCAGTTATTATATGAAGACATTTGTATTCTGAATTTAGTAAGGTTTGCCTGTACCCTTCTAAGATGCACCGTAGGTGTGGCCCCACCTACCATCCTCCCTCCACCCCAACCTACCCTTGCCCCTTTCTCCATATTCTTGTGTTATACTTGGGTTATACCCTTCACAAGACACCTATAAATTAGCTTCATAGTAAGGCTGAGTATATTGGATAATTTTTCTTCCATTCTTGAGATACTCTGCTAAGAAGAATATGTTCCGGTTCCATCCATGTAAGCATGAAAGAGTTAAAGTCTCCATCTTTATTTAAGGCTGCGTAATATGCCATGGTCTACATGTACCACAATTTATTAATCCATTCAGGGGTCGATGGGCACTTAGGTTTCTTCCATGACATACCAATTATGAATTGGGCTGCAATGAACATTCTGGTACAGATGTCTTTGTTATAATGTGATTTTTTGTCTTCTGGGTATATACCTAGTAAAGGAATTATAGGATCAAATGGAAGGTCAATTTTCAGATCTCTAAGTATTCTCTAAACATCCTTCCAGAAGGAACGTATTAGTGTGCATTCCCACCAGCAGTGTAGAAGTGGTCCCTTTTCTCCACATCCATGCCAAAATCTCTGCTTTTTGGATTTTGTTATGTGGGGTAATCTTACTGGTGTTAAGTGATATCTCAAAGTAGTTTTGATTTGCATTTGTCTGATGAATAAGGATGGTGAGCATTTTTTCATGTGTCTGTAGGCTGAGCACCTGTCTTCTTTAGAGAAGTCTCTCTTCAAGTATTTTGCCCATCCTGAGATGGGATCACTTGTTCTTTTCTTTCTAATACGTTTGAGTTCTCTGTGGATTCTGGTTATTAAACCTTTGTCGGAGGCATAATTTGCAAATATTTTCTCCCATTCTGAGGGCTGTCTGCTTGCTAAACTTACTATGTTCTTGTCTGTACAGAAGCTTTTTAATTTGTTGAGGTCCCAGTAGTGTATCTTTGATACTGCTTCAATTGCCTGGGGAGTTCTCCTCATAAAATATTCACCCAAGCCAATTCCTTCAAGAGTTTTCCCTGCACTTTCTGCTAGAATTTTTATAGTTTCATATCTTAAGTTTAAGTCTTTAATCCAGTGAGAGTCTATCTTAGTTAATGGTGAGAGGTGTGGGTACAGTTTCAGTCTTCTACAGGTCGCCAGTCTGTTCACCCAGCACCATTTGTTAAATAGGGAATCTTTTCCCCACTAAATGTTTTTCATTGGCTTGTCAACAATCAAATAGTGGTAAGAAGATGGGTTCATCTCTTGTTTCTCTATTCTTTTCCAAACATCTACCTCTCTGTTTTTGTGCCAGAACAATGCTGTTTTGATCACTATTAATTTATAATACAGTCTCAAGTCTGGTAGCGTGATTCCTCCTGCTTTGTTTTTATTTCTGAGTAATGTCTTGGCTATTCGAGTTTTTTTTCTGATTCCATATAAAACAAAGTATTATTTTTTCAATATCTTTAAAATATGACAATGGAGCTTTAATAGGAATTGTATTGAAATTATATATTGCTTTGTGTAGTATAGACATTTTAACAATATTGATTCTTACCAACCATGACCATGGTATGTTTTTCCATTTGTTAACATTTTCAGCTATTTCTTTTCTTAAAGTTTCGTAGTTCTCCTTATACAGATCTTTCACATCCTTTGTTAGGTTAACTACCAAATATTTCATCTTCTTTGGTACTACTGTGAGAGGACTAGAGTCCTTGACTGTTTTTTTCGGCTAGGCTATTGTTGGTGTATATAAAGGCTACAGATTTATGGGTGTTGATTTTGTAGCCTGAGATGCTGCTGTATTCCTTGATCACTTCTAAAAGTTTTGTAGTAGAATCCCTGATTTCTCTGGTTTTATCCCTGTAGTAGAATTCCTGGTTTTATCTGGTTTTCCAGATATACAATCATATCATCTGCAAAGAGTGAAATTGTGATCTCTTCTGACCCTATGTGGATACCCTTGATCACTTTTTCTTCCCTAATTGCAATGGCTAAAACTTTCATTACAATGTTGAAGAGCAGAGGAGATAATGGGCAACCTTACCTGGTTCCTGATCTAAGTGGAAATGACTTCAATTTAGCTCCATTCAGTACGATATTGGCTGTGGGTTTGCTGTAGATGGCCTCTATTAGTTTAAGAAATGTCCCTTCTATACCAATTTTTTTAAGTGTTCTAATCATGAAGGGATGCTGGATATTGTCAAAAGCTTTTTCTGCCTCATTTGAGAGAATCATATGGTCTTTATTTTTTTAATTTGTTTATGTGCTGAATTACATTTATAGATTTATGTGTATTGAACCAGCCTTGAGATCCTGGGATAAAGCGCACTTGGTCATGGTGTATAATTTGTTTGATGTGTTGCTGGATTCTGTTTGTTAGGATCTTGTTGAATATTTTTGCATCAATATTCATTAGTGATATTGGTCTATAATTTTCTTTTCTTGTTGTATCTTTCCCTGGTTTAAGGATCAAGGTGATATTTGCTTCATAGAATATATTGGGTCGTATTCCCACTTTTTATTTTGGAAAAGGTTTAGTAATATAGGTACTAGTTCCTCTTTAAAGGTTTGGTAGAATTCTGACATGAAGCCATCTGGTACTCTGCTTTTCTATTTAGGGAGATTTTGTATTGTTGATACTATTTCAGAACTTGATATAGGCCTGTTTAACATTTCCACTTGGTTCTGGGTAAGTCTTGGTAGGTACGTGCTTCCAAGTATTGGTCAATTTCCTTCAGATTTTCATATTTCTGAGAGTACAATTTCTTGTAGTATTCATTGAGGATTTTTTGGATTTCTGTGGGGTCTGTTGTTATTTTCTCTTTACCATTTCTGATTGAAGAAATTAGAAATTTTACTCTTTTTTACCTGGTTACATTAGCCAAAGGTTTATCTATCTTATTGACCTTTTCAAAAAAAAACAACTTTTTGATATTTATCTGTGGTATAATTCGTTTGTTTTCAATTTCATTTAATTGTTACTGCTCTAATTTTGGTTATTTCTTTTCTTCTGCTGGGTTTAGGGTTGGAAAGTTCTTCCTTCTCCAGTTGTTTGAGATGTCACATTAAGTTGTTAACTTCCTCCCTTTCTGTTTTCTTGAGGAAGGCTTGAAGTGCTATAAATTTCCCTCTTAGGACTGCCTTTGCAGTATCCCAGAAGTTCTGATAATTCATATCTTAATTCTCATTTTGTTCCAAAAATTTGGTAATTTCATTCTTAATCTCACCTATGACTCATCTGTCCTTCAGCATAAGGTTATTTAGCTTCCATGTTTTTGTATGAGTTTGCAGATTCCTGTTATTGTTCAGTTCCATGGTGGTTCAAGAAGATGCAAGGAATAATTTCTATTCTTTTAAATTTGCTGAGGTTAGATTGTGACCTAAGATGTGATCAATTTTGGAGTATGTTCCATGGGCTGATGAGAAGAATGTGTATTCAATTTTATTAGGAGGAAATGTTCTGTAGATGTCTCTTAAATCCAGATGTTGAATGGTTAAGTTTAAATCTAAAATTTCTTTACTTAGCTTCTTCTTAGAGGATCTATCTAACACTGCTAAAGGAGTATTAAAATCTCCAACTACTATGGAGCTGGAGGAAATCATTACTCGTGTTTATTAGAGTTGTTCTTATACATTGAGGTGCATTCTGGTTGGGTACATAAATATTAATAATTGAAATCTCATCATTTTGTGTAGTACCTTTAACAAATATGAAATGTCCATCTTTACCCTT
>CAUYON010003887.1:0-31990 GCA_963573935.1 Arctocebus calabarensis
GTCTATACTACCCAAAGCAATCTACATATTCACTGTGATCCCCATCAAAATACCAACATCATACATTGAAGACCTGGAAGAAAGAGTTCTTTGTTGGTTCTTCGTTTTGTATGGAACCAGAAAGAAACCCGTATAGCATGGTAATTCTTACTAATAAAAACGAAGCCAGAGACATCACTCTACCAGACTGTGCATTATATTACAAGTCCACAGTGATCAAAACGGCATGGTATTGGCACAAAACACAGACACAGACATATGGAACTGAATGGAAAACCAAGAGATCAAACCAGTCTCTTACCATCATCTGATCTTTATAAACCACACAATAGCATACACTGGGGGGTGGGGGTGGTGGTGGTGGTGTCTTTATTCAATAAATGGTGCTAAGAGAACTACATAACAACATGTAAAAGACTGAAACTGGACCCATACCTTTCACCACTTACAAAATCTGATGCAAGATAAAAGATTTAAACCTAAGACATGAAAATGATAAAAATCCTAGAAGAAAGTGTAAGACAAACTCTTGATGATGTTGGCCTGGGGAAAGATTTATGAAGAAGACTTCAGTGGCAATCTCAACAACAAAAAATAAACAAATGGGACTTAATTGAGCTGAAAAGCTTCTCCACAGCTAAGGACAGAGCAATTAAGCAAATAGATAACCTTCAACCTTCAGAATAGGAAAACACATTTGCATGTGAAGAATCTGACAAAGGGTTGGTAACTAGAATCAACCAGAACTCAAATTAATTAACAAGGAAGGAGCAGACAATCCCCTCTATTGCTGGGGAAGAGACAGGAACAGAACCTTCACTGAGGAAGACAGACAAATGGCTAACAGACATATGAAAAAAATTCTCATAGTCCCCAATCATCAGAGAAATGCAAATCAAAACCACTCTGAGATAGCACCTGACCCCAGTAAGAACAGCCCACATCTCAAAAGTCCCAAAGTTGCTGATGTGCTGGTGTGTGGATGTGGAGAGAGAGAGAAACGCTTTTACACTTTTGGTGGGACTACAAACTAATACAGACAGCCTCTTTGGAAAGAAGTATGGAGAACCTCCAAAGAACTCTAATTAGACCTCCCATTTGATCCCACAATCCTATTAATTAGGCATCTTCGTAAAAGAAAAAGAAATCGTTTCTGGGCAGCGCCTGTGGATCAAAAGGAGTAGGGCACCGGCCCCATATGCAGGAGGTGGCGGGTTCAAACCCAGCCCCAGCCAAAAACTGCAAAAATAAATAAATAAATAAATAAATAAATAAATAAAAGAAATCATTTCATCATAAGGTCATTTCCACTAGATTGCTTATTGCAGCTCAATTTACAAATCGTGAACATGTAGAAACAACCTAAATGCCCACAGACTCAGGAATGGATTAGTAAATTGTGGTATATGTATACCACAGAGTACCCAAAGAGGTGTGCCATACACCATAACCCTCCATCCCCCTCCCTCCACTCCTCTTCCAGTTCCCTCATTGTCTAGCCCCCCACACCTGGAATTAATTTGAGTTAACAGTATAATAGTAAATTTCTTGGAAGGAGACACTTTGAGATTAGGTAAATACTGTTTTCTTCATCAAAATTTCGCCCAAACTAGTTTTATAGCACTGAGTGCAAATGTTATTTGGGTACTGCTATTATACTCCTAAGTGAAGTTGTAGTTGGGTCATTTTTTCTGTTGGCATCCAATTTTAGAATTCTACCCCCACCTTTGTTGATTTTCCTTATTTTGAGGATGTGAAATATTAACATAGCTTCAAAAGTGCAAACTACTCAAAAATCACATTCAAATTAACTATCATTCTCCCACCTCAATTTCCTCTAAATTTTGCACTTCACGTGTGTGCATGCATGTGCACACATTCGGCAGGAAACCAATCTCATTATTCTCTGGGTCATCCCTTCCTGTACTTCTTTTTTGGTCAAATTAGCAGATTATACAGGGTGGCCATAAAGGACATGTACCATTTTAAATGGTATATTATTTTAAATTGCACATGAACTTTATGGCCACCCTGTATTAAGAGTTATACAGATTTATTTTTCAACCAACAATGTAGCAGTGTTCAGTTTGCCCTCGACCTCACTAACAGAGTAATGCCATAATCATTAACTTCAGCCAATTTGATAGGTTAAAAAAAATGGCAACTGGCCAGGCACAATGGCTCACACCTGTAATCCTAGCACTCTGGGAGGCTAAAGCAGGTGGACTGCTTGAGCTCTCAAGTTCAAGAACATCCTGAGCTGTCTCTACTAAAAGTAGAAAAACTGAGGCAGGAGGATTGCTTGAGCATGAGTTGGATGTTGCTGTGAGCTATGACACCAGGGCACTGTATCCAGAGTGACAGCTTGAGACTCTGTCTCCAAAAACAAGGACAAAAAGGGGCAATTAAGTATAGTTTTAATATGCAAATTTCCTATTTATACTAGGTAACAATGTTTTCTCTTTGTAAGTTTTAAGATACGTTTACCAATGCCTCATAAGTACTTAGGTCTGTATCAGGAGTTTAATGTTATTTTTTTTTTCCTGACCCAACACACTAGGGACTATCACTATATTCTATTGATATAAAAATTTGTACTTTGTTAATCACAGTAAGAAAGTATATATCTATATCTCTCTTTCTTTTTGTTTTTTTGGGTTTGTTTTCTTTTTGTCTTTTTTGAGCCGGAGTTTCACTTTTTTGCCCTAGGCTAGAATCCTCACAAAAACCTCAAACTCCTGAGTCAGTGGGACTATAAGAACCTACCACAATGTCCAGCTTTTTCTATTTTTAGTATAGTTAGGTCTTGCTCTTGTTCATGTTAGTCTTAAACTCTGTGCTCAGGTGATCCTCCTGCCTCAGTCTCTCAACGTGCTAGGATTATAGGCATGAGCCATCGCCCCAGCCACCTGTATGCCTCTTTAAGCAAAATGTTTTAAAAGTTACTTCATTGAAAGATGCCTTTTAAGGAATTTTAAAGGTAGTTAAAAGAAAAATGGGCAAGGGTATGAACTAAGAATTGATAAAAGAAAAAGAACTGAAATGATTCTTCTCCCTCATTTATCAGAGACAAACTAAAATCACTCCATACATAAAAATTAATCATGGATTAACAACCTAAATCTAAAATCTAAAATATAAGACAATTAAAAAAAAAGGGGGGGGGGAATAAATCTCCATTACCTTGGATTTGGCAGTGGGTTCTTAGATTTAATACCACAAACATGAGCAAAAAAATAAATAACAGATGAACTGGATCCAATAAAATGTAAATCTCTGTGCATCAAAGGATGTCATCTAAAAAGTAAAAAAAAAATAGACAACATAGAGAATGCGAGAAAAGTGTTGCACCTGATATCCTTCAAAGGGTTGCAACAGAATAAATAAAGAACTCATATTATTCATCAATAATGATATAATCTAATTTTAAAATGACCAAAGGACTGTAATGCACATTTCTTTTTTTTTGAGATAGAGCCTCAAGCTGTCACTCTGGGTAGAGTGCCATGGCATCACTGCTCACAGCAACCTCCAACTCCTAGGCTCAAGCAATTCTCCTGCCTCTGCCTCCCAGGTAGCTGGGATTATAGGCGCCTGCCACAACGCCCAGCTATTTTTTGGTTGCAGCCATCATTGTTGCTTGGCAGGCCCGGGTTGGATTCGAACCTGCCAGCTCAGGTGTATGTGGCTGGTGCCTCAGCCGCTTGAGCCACAGGCGCCGAGCCAAGGGATGCATATTTCTTCTAAAATATATAGAAATGGCTCTGCACCTGTAGCACACTGGTTACAGTGCCAGCCACATGACCTGAGGCTGGTGGGTTGGAACCCGGCTCAGGATAGCTACACAACAATGACAGCTGCAACAAGAAAATAGCCGGCATTGTGGCAGGTGCCTCTAGTCCCAGCTACTTGGGAGGCTGAGGCAAGAGAATTGCTTAGGCCCTAGAGTTTGAGGTTGCTGTGAGTTGTGACACCACGGCACTATACCAAGGGCAACATAGTGAAATTCTGTCTCAAAAAATAAAATTAAAATAAAATAAAATAAATGTGTATATATATATATACAAATGCCCCCCCGCCAAAAAAAAGCCACATGAAAACTGTTCCATATCATTAGTCACTAGGGAAGCCTTAATTAAAACTACAATGATACACTTACACCTGATAGAATGGATATAATTTTTTAAAAAAATGACAAATGTTGTAAAGCAGTGGTCCCCAATCCTTTTGGCATTATGGATGGGTTTCACGAAAGACAATTTTCCATGGGTGGATGAGGGAGAGGGGTTGGGGGTTGGGGGTTTCTGAAAGTTGGCAGAGCTCAGGCAGTGATGTGAGCAATGGAAAGTAGCTTTAAATACAGATGAAGTTTCAATTACTTGCTGCCACAAACCTGCTGTGTGGCCCAGGGGGTCGGGACAGCAGTCTTATAGAATGTAAAAAATAAGAATGCTTATACACTTCTGTTAGGAATACAAAATAGTAAAGGAACTATAGAAACAAGTTTGATAGATCCTCAAATAGTTGCAACAGAATTACCAAGTGACCCAGGAATTCTACTAATGATTTACAATCCAAAGACTCCAGACCAGTTACTCAGATACTTGTTTATGAATGTGCAAGGTAGCAATATTCAGAATAGCCAAAAGGCAAAAACAACTCACATGTCTGTCAAGAGATGAATGGAAAAATAAATTGTGAGCCAAAAAGGAATGAATTATTGATACATGCTACAACTCTAAATGAAACTCAAAATGTACAGTAAGTGAAGGAAGTCAGACATAAGTCACAAATTATATGGTTCCTTTTATAAAAAAATGACCAGAATAGACAAATCCATAGGGACAGAAGATTATTGGTTGCCAGGGGATAGGGAAAGAAAAGAATGAAAAGTGATTACTTAACAGGTATGGAGTATTCTTCTGGGGTGCTTTTTAAAGTTGTAAAACACAAAAGAGATGCTAGTTGCTGCAAAGGGCTCAATTTTTGTGTTCTCTTCAAATTTGTATATTGAAATCCTAACCTCCAATGTGACAGTATTAGAAGGTAGGGCCTAGTAATGAGGATGGAACCCTTATAAATGAAAACAGAGACCCCATAAGTAAGGCACCAGCCTCAATTCCCAGTTACTTGAGAGGATTGCTTGAGTACAGAAGTTTGAGACTGGCCTAGATAATACACAGAGACCTAACCTCAAAAAAGGAGAAAGGTGAGGAAGAGTCTAAGTGTTCTCTCATCTTTTCTCCATGTGAGGATACAATTCTGATAAAAGTCTGTAGAAGGTTCTGGGATCCTGATCTCAGACTTCTAGCCTCCAGAACTACGAGATATAAGCTTCTGTTGTTTATAAGCCACCCAGTCAATGGTACTTTGTGATACCAACCCAAACTAAGACAGATGCTCATTACGAATGCCCTAAATGCCACTGAATTGTATAATTTAAAATGGTTAGTTGTATGCTATGTGAATTTCAAAACACTTAAAACACGGATATTATATTATTTTTCAAATCATTCATAAAACTAATCCAAAAACTTGATAAATACATTTTGTTGAAAAAGCTAAGAAACAACAAATATTTTAACATATTATTGATGGAGAGTAAAAGGAAGTACAATTTCGATAGGTAGCAATTTGGCAATGTAGAATATAATTAACGTATACATTTCCCTACAGCATTTCATAAAGAGCAAGGTATACATAATGTTACTCATTACAATACTATTTTTAATAACAAACAACTACAAATAAAGCAATGACCTTTTAATAGAAGACTTCTTAATTTTTGTATATGCATTCTATATACACAAAAGGAATGCAACAATGCTGTATAAAAAAAAAAGAGGAGAAAGATTTCTATACACAAGTATCTTTCATTTAAGACAGTTGGAGAAGGAAGGTAAGAGTATATATTCCTAACTATTGGTATGGAAATCAAATAGAGAGGCAGGCACACAGGAGGATACACAAGAAACTAGTTAAGAGTAGTTAACTGTAAGTAGATGGATGGTAAGGCAGATATGGCAAAGATTGTATCATATAACTTTAAAAGTCTTTTGAATCATGGGAATAAATTTCCAAAACAGAAATGATAAAATCTACAAGTTATTTCACTCACATAACTCTGCCTTTTTAAAGGTTTTTTTTGCCTCCAGGGTTTCTGGCACAATGTATTACCTTTTTGCCTTTCTCCTCCAACTTCCTTTTACTCATCTTTTAATCTCACTCTTAGGTTTTGCTTTCTCTAGGATATACGCCTCACCATCTCTCCACATTCACATAACCTGAGCTAGATCAGCAACTCTTCTTTTCAATATGTCATGTGCTTAGAGACAGATGTCAGTTGAGCCACCCTGACTCTGAATCTTGAATTTGGCACTTACTGTTAATGACTGCAAATAAACTACCTAAATCCTTATTCTTACTTTCCTGATCTCTAAAATAAAAAATCAAATCTGCCTGACAGGACTGTTAAAACAGATTAAATGAGCTCATGTATATAAAGAAAATGGCTTAACACACACTATAAATAGTCATTAAACAGTACCCAGTTTTATTACTCTTATAATGGCACTGAGCACTTTACTCATTTGTATTTTTTCACTCTTTGTTCTCCCTAATAATGAATCTTTTAAAAAAAATCACATATACTTTTACTACCTAGGGGAAGAAACTGCCTTGAAAAACCTTTCAATATACTCTGGCATGGAATCTGGTACAAGGTAGGTATGCTGTAAATATTTGGTAAACTAACTAAGTCATTATGGTAAAAGATATGTTGACCATAAAAAGTAACAAATTTGACCAGCGATCAAAAAATAAAAGTGGGGAAAAAAAGATAAAAGTGATAAAAGATTTACTATTGTTTGTGTATTAGAAAATAGAAAACGATAATTTAACAAATGATTTTCCCATGTAGTACAATTTATCCCATTAAGACTTATGAATTCTAGGAAAAAAATACCTATTACAATGATAAAATATACATTGTTGTAAACTTAACATCTAATTCTGCCACTTCTGTTAACTTAAGCAAATTAAACGAGCTTTAAGTATCTATGAAATAAGGACCAAATTACCGGTAAGGATGCAAAACAAATGTGAACAACTAGCACACATGCTAATAAGAAGCGTATGTACAAATGATATGAGTAAAAATTATAAGAACTTATCATTTTTTAAAAAATCAATTCATAAAGCTACTGAATAAATTTTATATTTCTTTCCCAAATTTCATTAACAGAAATGCTATTTTATAGGAACAAAACTAGAGTAGTACAAAAACAGAATATCCTTAAATAACTTAACCAATACTTTTCTCTATCATAAAAAGTTAGAATACAATTTTAGGATGAATTATATATGACTAGCAGCAGGTGAAGTAAAAGTCATATTGCTGGACTGACAATGTACATCATTTATTCTAACATTCTGTACCTCGACATCCTGAACACTGGATAAAAAAGTTGATTAAATCCAGGAGTGCGATGTCCCTGTCTTGTTTATATGATTCAATCCAGTCATCCACCACGGACTGTGAGAAAAAAATATAAAAACAAAAACTTAAAAAAAATTTTAGTATTATAGCAAATAAATTTTTAAAAAAGTTCATGTGTGTGGCTGTCTAAACAAGAAGATTACTTACCTGAAATTATTTCTCTGTAGACTAATAAAAACAGAAATTTCCCCACTCTTATAGGCCAATACAAGGTAAGCTACGAGGTCTCAGAGATTTGTTTACAATAGAATATAACACAAACTTGACCTTACAAATTCCACAAAGTTCAATAATTATTAAGCAAGTATAGATAGTATTAAAACTTACATATACATATAAACTTTCTGAGTATCATAAAAACTAATTCACCAATGTATAAAAGGAGAACACATCATATATAACAGAAACCACTTTTTTCCAGGAATATAATAATAGTTCAATATAAAGAAATCAAACATCTGAATTTATCCAAAAAAGGAAAAATAAATGATTATATTACTAGATATCAAGATACCTGATAAAATTCCATTGCTAATCCAAATAAAAAATTTCTAAGAAAACTAGGATTAGATGGAATCTATTTAAAGAAGATAAAGACTATGCCAGGAACAGTAGCTCACCCCTGTAATCCCAGCACTTGAGAGGCCACAGCAGGTGGAGGATTGCCTGAGCTCACAGGTTCGAGATCAGCCCAAGCCAGAGCGAGACCTCATCTCTAAAAAATAGCTTGGCGTTGTAGCAGGTGCCTGTAATCCCAGCTATCTGGGAAACTGAGGCAAGAGGATCACTTGAATCCAAGAGTGTGAGGTTGCTGTCAGCTAAGACACCATAGCACTCCACCAAGGGTGACCAAATGAGACTTTGTCTCTAAAAAAAAAAAAAAAAACAAGAGAGAGAGACTAAAATATATCTGATATTTAAATACTTTAGGCATTTCAACTTCAAGGAATAAATAAGGCAAGATAAACCCCTAGCCATTTAACATAGGTTTAAAGTTTTCAGTTAATGCAAAAATTAGGAAAATATTAGTAAAGACATTTCTCCATTCCTACAGATAAGAAAATCTAGTAGTCTCCAATAAAGTGATTCAAAAGGTTAACAAAAGAAAAATTTGACAAGGTGGCTGACAAAAGATAAATGTACAAAATGACCTTTTAATACTGCAATAACTAGGGAACACAAATGGATAAGTAACTTGTTTACAATTAAAAATACCTAAGAATAAATTCAAAACAATTCTTAACAAAAAAGAATTATAAAAACTTGCAAGATATAAAACAAATGACCCTAATAAATATAATGTTCTGAATTATTTTTTTAAAAGTGCCGTATCAAAAAGTCTTAATTTTTTTTCAGCTCATGAGGCAAATTTAATGTGATTCCAGTTAGTAGTCCAGAGGCAGGATTGAGATTTCCTTGGGTAGGGGTAGTAGGAGAGGTATAGAAATAAAAGATTTTAAAAGTGAAGTGTGTTGGTATATACTAATTATATAGTGCAAAACATAAACTTAAGCTATATCTTGATTAATTTTCACAAATACATACACCTGGGTAACCATAACCAAGATGAAGATATAAAACATTTCCAGAATTGACACAGGCTCCCTCATGCACCATCCCTAGCACAAAGGGTATTATTCTGATGCTTATTACCATATATTGGCTTGACATGTTTTTGGCTTGAAATGGTGGATTTTTTTTAATTCTTTCAAGCAAAGTAGTATCAGTAGGATTCAAACACACTTTTATGTGCATGTGCATTAGTAACTCTTTTTAGAATTGCCGGTTAGTATTTCATTGTACAACTATTGCACAATTTATTACTCATTTTACTGTTCAAGAACACGAGTGGTACTTCCAATTTAGGACTATCATAAACATAACTGTACATATATTCTGAAGGATATAAACACTCTTCTTTTGTTTTATATACCCAATAGTGAACTTGTTAACACATTAGACACACACGTCAAGGATTAGTAGACAATGCCAATTTCCTAAAACAAATACAGTAAATTATACTTCTAGCAGCAATGTTTGAAATCTCCAGATGCTTCACTTCCTCATCCATACTAAGTATTCTCAGTGGTTTTATTTTAACCCATTCTGGTTGGGCATATGCCTCTTTAATAACCTTTTATTGAGGAGAACCACTTGGCTTTCTTCCAAATGTGAAAAGAAAATGTTTTTTTGGTACATGATACTATTTCCCTGTCACATCACATTAGCATCTGAGAGGTTTTGTTTTTAAAGTAAACAGAAAATTTTAAGGAAGATTACATTGGTAAGAAAGGGTGAAGAAGGAAGAATGCCATGATATGCATTTCAAGGCTCAGCTATGCTGAAAATGTATAAGGCCCTGAGAACTCAAGATGATGGTGATGACTAGGAGCCAACTGAGCAGGTCTAGAGTAACTTTTAACCTCAGGGCCAAAGCTCAAATGTTATGCAACCTACTTTATAAAAATATGGCACAAAGCTGAAGAAGAAGCCATTTACCCACTCCCACCTGGAGCCTAGAATTGTGACTGTGCTCTAAACATGGTAACCAAAATTTTCTTTAATTCCCAAAGTAACAGGATCAATATATACTTTCACCAGTTATATATATGGAGAGCTCAAAACATAGACTACAGGAATTTGCAATAGAAATAATAAACTTCCTACAAAGAAAATGAAAAACAAAATGTTATCATAAATAAGAGCCCACGCACAGTGGTTTACACAAGGAATCCAAGCACTTTGGCAGGTCCAGGTGTAAGAATCACTTGAGGCCAGGAGTTTGAGACCAGTCTGGGCAATATAGTGAAACTGTTTCTACAGAAAAACTTAAAAAGCCAGGCTTGGTGGTATGAACTTGTAGTCCTACCTACTTAAGGCTGAGGCAGGAGGATTGCTAAGCCCAGGAGTTCAAGGTTGCAGGAAGCTGTGATCATACCACTGAATTTCAGTCTGGTGATACAGCAAGATAGTGTCAAAAAGGAGGAAGAGAGGAGGAAAAAAGAAGGGAAAGGGAGAAAAGAGAAAAAAAAAAAAAAGAAAGAAAACAAGTAATATAAAAAACCAAAGTACAGAAATAGATCCATGTACAAAGAACTTAACCTATGACAAAAGAGATTATTTCAATTTTAGAGGGAAAAGGATGGTTTAAGAAATGATACAGATATAATTGATTAAGCTGGAAGTAAACACAAGTTATACCTTTTAAGAGCTTGCAGAGAAGGCCGGTTGAAGTGGCTCACACCTATAATCCTATCACTCTGAGAGGCCAAAGCGGGTGGACTGCCTTAGCTTATGAGTTCAAGACCACCCTGAGTCAGAGCCAAAGCCAGAGCCAGAGCCAGACCTTGCCTCTAAAAATAGCCAGGCACTATGGTGAGTGCCTGTAGTCCCAGCTACTTGGGAGGCTGAGGCAATGCAATCACTTGAGCCCAAGAGTTTGAGGTTGCTGTGAGATATGATGCCACTGCACCTTACTGATGTGACAAATGAGACTCTGCCTCAACTAACTAACTAAATAAATACTCTCAGAGAGATGTGGTTGTCTTAAGTTGACAAAGACTGGTGACTATTCAGAGGCTAGGCCAAATATGAGCACAGGTAAGTAGGTAATTCACCTTGTCATAATATGTACATAGTTACAGACAGGGGAAGAATTAGAAAAAAAAAAAGAAAGAAAGAAAGAAAAATAACCACATAAGGCATGGCATAATCAAACGCTGGAAATCTTCAATAAAGAGAAAAAAACTCAAGCAGCCAGAGGGTAAACACGGAGGAGCAAAGTATAGAATGATATCATACTTCATGTCAAAAATAGTACAAGCCCATAGATAATGGAATGGCATATGTAAGTAACGAAGGAAAGCAAAAACACTGTATATCCATTGTGTGTTTGTTTAATTTTTAAAGAGATGAAATTTCACTGTCACCCAGGTTAGAGGGCAGTGGTGCAATCAGAGCTCACCACATTATACTTTTGAATTTCTGTGTGATCCTTCCACGTCAGCTTCCCAAGTAACTAGGAAAAGACATATACCACATCAGACTAATTTTTTAAAAAAAATTTTATAGAGATAGGGCTGTCCTGTGTTGTCTAGCCTGGTCTTGAATTCCTGGTTCAAACCATCCCCCTGCATAACCTCCCAAGGAGCTAGGGTTAAAGGCATTACATTACAGTCCAGTTCAACCAGCCCATCCAGAATTTTTAACCTGGCCAAACAAACAAAAGCCCTTTCAAATAAGGGCTTTCCATACTGTAAAATGAAACATAAATATATGTAGTAATGCAAATGTGCTGAATCTATAGATTAGCTATGATAAAATAAGGGAAATAAAGGGAAAATAAACTTTTCAGATTAAAAAACTAAAACAAATAAAAGCAAATGGACTAAGTACTTCTCTTGAAAATGAAAGACTGTCCAAATTGGACAAAAGACCCAAACACATGATATGGACAAGACACACTTTTAATTTAAGAGCATAGCTAAGGCTTCAATTTAAAAAAAAAAAAAAAAAGGCAAAAAAACTACACCATGCAAACATTAACCATAAGAAACTGGTTATTGTTATATTCATATCAGATAAAGTAGAAATCAAGACAATGAATATTACCAAACATAAAGAGAAAGATTTTAAAATGATAAATTTATCAGGAAGATAGAACAACACTGAATTGATGCACCAAATAACAAGTCTCAAAATACATAAAAGAAAAATTTTACTAGAAGAAATTAATTACAGAACACATATTCTTTTCAAGTACACATAAAAATATTCACCAAAGAGACCATAAATCAAACTTGTGTAAAATTTTAAGGACTGAAATAATACAGATCCCTGGCCATCACTGATTTAAATTAGAAATCAAGAAAAAATTTAGGGCAGTGCCTGTGGCTCAGTGAGCAGGGCGCCAGCCCCATATACCGAGGGTGGCAGGTTCAAACCTGGCCCTGGCTAAACTGCAACCAAAAATAGCTGGGCAGTATGGCAGGCACCTGTAGTTCTAGCCACTTAGGAGGTTGAAGCAAGAGAATCCCCTAAGCCCAGGAGTTGGAGATTGTTGTGAGCTGTGTGATGCTGTGGCACCAAGGGCAATAAAGTGAGACTCTGTCTCTACAAAAAAAAAAAAAAAAGAAAGAAAAATACAGCTAAAATGTCTCCAAATATTTGGTAAGTAGGAACTATTTTGAACTGAAAATAATGAAAAAACAACATATAACAACTTATAGAATGCAGTTAAAGCAGTATGTATAAGAAAGGGTATAGCTTTAAATATTTATAATTTATAGCTAAATTATAGCTTAAATACATATAAAAGAAAGGCTACATCAATGATCTGCCTTAACAAACATAATATTCTAGTTCGGAGTGTCCTTATTTGGAAGGCAAGGAAAATTATGCAGTCTAATCCCAACATTACCAGAAAGAATACTTTCAATAGCATAACCACAGACCCTCAAAGAGCCCTGTATGTAGCTTTAGAATATCAAAACCACAAATTATAGACAAAAAATTTTTCTGAGACCTAGGCCAACAGAGTCTAGTATCCTTGTAAGTGCCTTCCAAAGTTAATAAACAGTTAATGGAGAAAGAAAATCATAAAAAAAATTTCATAGGAAATTTTTGTATGTCAGATTTGGAAGTGGTGTCTCACTTCTGTCAATATTTCATTGAAAAGAATTTAATTAGCCATATCCAGATACACAGGATTAGAGAAATGGCCTCTTTAACCTTGCTCTACTATGAATAAGAAAAAATTAATTTTTGGTAAATAGCCAGTCATCTCTGCCAAATGTGCCACTCTGGCTGTCGATATTTACATGGAGCATTCCTTCCATGTAGAGAAATATACTTACATGGATATTACGGCATTATTTACTGGAGGGAAAAAAACCTAAATAATTTAAATATCTACAAAGGAACATTTCCCTAAATTATAATATAGTCATACAGTAAAATGAAACATAAATACATGTACTAATGCAAATGTGCTGAATCTATAGATTAGCCATGATAAAATTTTTGAAGACATTTACGAAATAAGTATGATTCTACTTTTAAAATAAATCAATTTCCCCCCCCACACACACACATACACAAACATACACATAAAAGCATGGAAAAGGGTATGGATAAATTCAGACTGTGACAATGACAGGCTTGGATGCCCTCAATTAATTCCGAACAGTTTAATTCTAAGACTACTACAAAGAATGAAGAGCTCAATGAATAAGCAGCATCTGGAACATAAATTACAGTCAAATGACAAAATTCATGACATTTGCTAAAATCATATTTTTATCATGTTGTACTACATTAATATCCCAGTTTGCACCATAAGGAATTATAAGGCAGTTAGAAAAATATTAAACTGAGAAAGAAAACATAAAGAGAAGACAAAAAATTGTCAATGCCACAAAGAAGAAAACACAAACATGTGAAGCAGAACAATCAATGCAGTTAAAAATGAATTTTAAACCTGTCTGAAAACTTCCTTTAAGGTAAACTGAAAAGATCAATTTATTTTGGATACTAATATTAAAGAATATGGATGCAGTACACTGAGTCCACCATATTCTTCACTCTATTAGATAAACATATATTCTCAGTAAGTCATTTGATAGGACCTTGGGTAAAGAGACAAGGGTATAAAGAATTAGTATTCTATAATGCTGCTTAAGAGCTGATTCATCTGCTTTGAAGACAAACATGTAAATGATGGTGATATTACACTACTTTGTAAACTCAAGACCCTAATCAGGAATCAAGTGAAAGACCTTTCCTCTTTCAAACTGAGAAGTACTATATAATTAATATTTAGGTAATTTTTTTCGACATAGCTTTTAGCAATATCATATACTATTCTTTGAATGCAGATATAAATTTTTTTGCACATACAAATATTAATAGTTGGAAGGAAATTTCTTTTTGACTCTATGAGACCAGGCTGTTATTTTCAGGTATAAACAAAAACATTGATTTTCATAGTTGTTTAAAGCCTGGGTGTTGTTGTTTTTTTTTTTTTTTTTTTTAATTGTTTTACATTTTTAGTATATAACTCTTCAAGGTCTTGTGGAGACAAACTGATCCTATAAACACAATTTCATTCCTACTTCTATATTAACCAACTGCAATTTCAGGTCAATATTAGCTTCTCATTGGCCTTTTTTTCTCTCTTTTTAAAGATAAGAGTCTCACTTTGCTATCCTGCATAGAGTGCTGTGGTATCACAGCAACCTCAAACTCTTGGGTTCAAGTGATCCCCTTTGCCTCAGCCTCCCAAGTAGCTGGGACTATAGGCGTCGTCCACCATAACACCCTGCAATTTTTTTAGAAGTAGGGTCTTACTCTTGCTCAAGCTGGTCTTGAACTTCTAAGCTCAGGCTTAGCACCTCAGCCTCCCAGAGTTCTAGGATTACAGGTCTGAGACACCGCACCAGGCCCACATTTTCATTTCACCTTAGTTGGGAATAGAATTAGTTTCAACATCATTTCAAAACTACTTCTTCAGAAAAATAAATAGAACACCCCATGACTAATATACTTTTATTTGATATGAATTCTAGTTTTGATCTTTCCTTTGTATTAGTCTACTTTTGAAATAGAAAGCCATTTTCAACAAATGTACATACTAAATGTACATACTTTTCCATTTAACCTGGTAACTTAACCAATAAAGTTGGTTTAAAGTTGAGTACAATAGTGATGTCTACATAAAAATGACATAGAAGTATTTTAATTATTAGTCCTCTAAATGTCAATTTTCTATACTATTTCTCACCAGTTGGTAAGCTGCCTTTATAATTATTTTATTTATTACTTTGCCTTTACAATTTCTTCCCTCCTCCTTTCTCTTTCTTTCTTTAGAGGCTGGTCTTGAACCCCAGCATCAGCCTCCAGAGTAGCTGGGAGTTCAGTCATACACCACTATCCCCAGTTAATTTTTACTCTTTCTCTCTTTTTCAGCGACGGAGCCCTGCTACACTGTTCACTACAAAAGTTTGAGAAAGACTATGTTATAGTCCATTATTTCACTTCTAGGAAACATGACAGACAGTGTCTTTTCTGATTCACTTGTGCAAGTTTCAACTTGGTTGGCTTATCACTGTTGCTAGGAAAGCTTTATTCCCTACCATACCTAAGGATTTCATGCCTCTTCATTTTTGTGTATCTCAAAACTTTCACAGTAATGCACATACATCATCACCTAGTCTGGGTCTTGAATTAGCCTCAAGCAATTCTCCTGCCTCAGCTTCCCAAGTAACTGGGATTACAGGCATGATCTCCCACACCTGGCTAAAATTACTATAGCCTACCGAGTTCTCATCAGAGGAATTTTGGCAACATGATAGCCTGACCTTGTATTCCTTTAAAAGGCCTAAGGAATGGACCAGGATTTTCTGTTCCTTCATTAAGAGACACCTTCATAGATGCCCAAATCTTTTTTGTAAGCTACATGTTTAAGTCCCAATGTGTTTGGTTATAGGATAGCCTATGTCAAATTCTTGTGGCTCAGCGCCTGTAGCTCAAGTGGCTAAGGCGCCAGCCACATACACCAGAGCTGGCGGTTGAAATCCAGCCAGGGCCTGCCAAATGACAACAACTACAACCAAAAAATAGCTGGGTGTTGTAGCGGGCACCTGTAGCCTCTGCTAGATGGAGACTGAGGCAAGAGAATGGCTTAAGCCCAGGAGTTGGAGGTTGCTGTGACCTGTGATGCCACAGTACTCTACCCAGGGTGACAGCCTGAGGCTCTGTCTCAAAAAACAAACAAACAAATAAGAAACTTTGGGGCACAGGGATAAACTGAGTTGCTTTCTAGTCTTAAGGGTGAATGGCAAAATACTACTCAATTAAGATGACCACAAAAGGCTCGGCGCCTCTGGCTCAACAGGCTATAGCGCCAGCCATGTACACCTGAGCTGGGAGGTTCAAATCCAGCCTGGGCCCACCAAACAACAATGACGGCTGCAACCAAAAAATGGCCGGGCGTTGTGGCGGGCATCTGTAGTCCCAGCTACTTGGGAGGTGGAGACAAGAGACTTGCTTGAGCCCAGGAACAGGAGGTTGCTGTGAGCTATGATGCCACAGTAATCTATCCAGGATGACAGCCTGATTTTCTGTCTCAAAAAAAAAAAAAAAAGAAAAGATGACCACAACAACCCAACACACGTGAAGTTGTGCCAATGGAGGGACCGCAACAATTTGACTCCACTATATGAATTAAAAAGAGCCTCAAAGAATTAAAGCAAAATAATATGCCTTCAGCAACCAAGGAAACAGAAAAACTAAATAAAGCATATATAAAACAGATGGGAAATTTAACCATGGAAAAGACTTTCTAGAAGTTTTAAAAAGCAATGAAATTTAAATATTGGATTCATTGCACAAATAAAAAAAAATAATCACTGAGGAGAAACAAACTTAATAACCTGGAAACTGGGTGGGAGAAAACAATCTCCATACAGAGAATTCATGAAGGAGTGAAAGATTCTGTTAGCTGTATCTAGTAGATCTAACATGGATAGTTATTTGAAAGGCAGACAAAAGAACAAAAAAAGGAAAGACATAAGTAAATTGATAATTTTTAAGAGAAAAAATCCACCTGATCAATAAAAGATTTAAATCTGAATGTTAACAGAGCTCATCCAGTTCAATGGAAAAATGTCACACATTTAAGCATATCCAGGTAAAATTCATCAATTCTAGGAAAAAATAAATATGTTAGAAAAGTCAGGACAATGAAACAAGTCAAACAAAATAGACAAATGCTATCCCTACACGAGGTGAGCTTTCAATGCCTCACCTCCTAAGAAAACAGCCAAGAAACCAGACATATGAGGAAAGTCTCGGCATCAATTATCAATATACTGCGTCTAAACTCCAAATTAAACCTTCAAGGACTGCTCTGTAAAAGTGGACTAGACTCTACAATCATTTCTCCCTTATATTAAGAAGAATTTTGTCAGAATACTGCTCTAGAAGGATACTACAGAAGGAAGGGGAAATCTTCTTCTGGTTGTCATATGTTGGTTTGGTCTTTGTACTCTTCCCGCATGGTCCATCAGTGATGAGTGCATAAAAGGAAATCCAGGAATGGTCTGCTTCAGCCCAATACCAAAAGTTCAATCCTTTCAAGACCTTGTGCACCAGCCCGGGAATGCAGCGCTCACAACATGGACACTGGCATACTCCAGATCTCACACTGGAAGCAATGCACTATCCCTTCCTGTACAACTGTCTACATATTGAACTAAGAACCAGAGAACTTCCATTATAGTATTAGAAGAATCTCTTATTTCTTTTACGTGTAGGACTGATATTGCTGAAAATCAAGCCAAAAAAAAAAATCTAATTGTGTAGGTTGCAATGACAGTTTAATTAAGTCTCATCAAGTTTCTCACCTCAAAGTAAGGACCTTGACTGGCAAAGAATGGGATACTGAAACCTGGAAGAGAGACACCTGGTTGGTATCAGAGGAAACTAACAATTTTGGACAGTTCCATCCCTCAAGTAATTTTGAGCACTCCATAACAACAACTTGTTTTGCTGTGCCTGAGAAAACTAACCTTCCTTGGCTTGAAAGCCTTCTGATAATTTTACATGGGCAGATTCCTCGAAAGGGGATGCTACTTCTCCTGAAGATCCACCACAACCATTCCCTGATTACCACTAGATCCATAACTAAATTCAAATCTCAGCATGCTCCAAGGAGACAAGTCTACACTGTAACCCAGGAGGGAACATCCTATATACCCAACAGAAACCCGAGAAACAAGTATGGGAATAGATTCTAAAAATATTTTACCAAAGAGGGTACAAAATAACACTACATCAGACCAGGCACAGTAGTTCACAGCTATAATCCTAGTACTCTGGGAGATACAGGTTAAGCGTTTCAGACCAGCCTGAGCAAGAGCAACACTATGTCCCTACAAAAAAACCCAGAAAAATTAGCCAGGTGTGGTGGCACATGTCTATAGTCCCAGCTACTCAGGAGGCTGGGACAGGAGGACTGTTTTGAGCCCAGGAGATAGAGGTTACAATGAGCTATGATGATGGCACTGAAGTCTAGCCAGATGACACAGCAAAAATCATTTATAAAAAAAACAAAACCCATTACATCAGGCCAAATTCATTGGTATGGGTACATTTAAATAGAGATTCCAGATTTATTACATTAGCTCATATACCTAGAAATGACTATGCTATGTGGTTGGTGCATTGAAAAGTTGGATTTAACATTTGGGATGAGCTTTGTGGGTATTGACACAGAGTACAATCAATGATTTGGGGAGTGAAGAATGTTGGATTATTAGACTTATCATGTGAGTACAACATATACACCCCCTACACACACACTACTCAACTGTGCTTCACAATAGAGCTCAAAAGGCAAAGAAAACGCTTTTTCCCCTAAGCGGCCGGAGGTGATCTGTGAAAATGGTTCGCTATTCTCTTGACCCAGAAAACCCCACAAAGTCATGCAAGTCAAGAGGCTCAAATCTTTGTGTTCACTTTAAGAACACACGTGAAACTGCCCAGGACATCAAGGGTATGCATATACGAAAAGCCACCAAGTATCTGAAGGATGTCACCTTAAAGAAACAATGTGTACCATTCCGACGTTACAATGGAAGAGTTGGTAGGTGTGCCCAGGCCAAACAGTGGGGCTGGACACAGGGTAGGTGGCCCAAAAAAGAGTTCTGAATTTTTGCTGCATATGCTTAAAAATGCAAAGAGTAATGCTGAACTTAAGGGTTTAGATGTACATTCTCTGGTCATTGAGCATATCCAAGTGAACAAAGCACCCAAGATGTGCCGCTGCACTTACAGAGCTCATGGTTGCATTAACCCATACATGAGCTCCCCCTGCCACATTGAGATGATCCTTACTGAAAAGGAACAGATTGTTCCCAAACCAGAAGAAGAGGTAACACAGAAGAAAAAGATAGCCCAGAAGAAACTGAAGAAACAAAAACTGATGGCACGGGAATAAATGCAACATAAAATAAATGCAAATAACAGTAAAAGGAAAAAAAAAAAAGGCAAAGAAAACCTCATTAGTGAAGGGAGTAACTGATATACCTCCTTAAAAAACTCTGTGGTTATTCTGTCTTGTAAGCCAGGTATTACCATGGGAGATGTGGTCATTAAGAACTCCTAGGTTTCAATGGAGATCATAGGATCCCAAGGTAACACAGCCCAAGTAGCCACAATTAACCATCAAAGATAAGATGCACACATTATTTATAACGGGCAATAGGAAAATATTGAGAATCAGAATGTCTTGACTTACACAGATCTTTGGCAGTAAAAAATCCATGGCCAGTGCCATTGGTTAAAAAAAAAAAAGGAAAACAGCCTAACACAGTGTATAAGATAAAAACATAAAACCTAGGTTTGGTAGGCAGAAACCTGACTAGTGAAAAGTGATAGCCTCTTACCAGTATCCAGACTTAGGTCAGTTCACAGACCCAAAACCCTCTGACTGAAGGGGAGACCAGGTCTCTATACAACTACTTTAAGTACACAAGATAAATCTTCTAATCCTTCTCCAAAGGGACCTGGAGCCACTAATTAGAGGTACTGTTCATTTTTAAAAGGAAATATCAAGACTTTTCATGTTGTGTTCTACCAGGTATATTAGGGGCCAACAGTGGTCAAGTAATAAAGTTACAACTCAAGACTGACTAACAGAGGGCACAAATAGTCCACCAACCCATTCTGTCATTATTTCTCCAGTTCCAGAATATATTATTGGAAAAGACATACTTGGCAACTGGCATAATCCCCATATCAGCTTTCTGATTCATGTGATTAAAAGTCATTATGGTAACTTTGGGTAAAAGGAAGTACATAGAACTTCCTACTCCTGTGAAACAATAAACCAGAAGCAATACTACATTCTTAGATAAACTGCAGCATTTAAATCAAAGACTTGAAAAAAGTAGGGATGGCAAAACCTATTACTTCTCCATTTAACTCACCAGTTTGGCCTATGTAGAAGTCAGAAGGATCTTGGAGAATGATTGTGGACTATCACAAACTTAAGCAGGTGGTGAGTAACTGTAGTTGCAGCCCCTGGCACTTGATATGCAGCTACTGACCTGGCTAATGCCTTTTTCTCCAAATAACATGAACCACTCAAAGCAAGTTGTTTTTACCTAGAAGGGACAACAATATACCTTCAGTACTTCAGTAGTGTATTAATTTTCCAGTCTCTGCCACAATATGGTTGTATAATTACCTATTATCTCAACAAAATTTCTATAGTTTCAGGAGTCTAACTACAGTTTAACTGAATCCTTTGCTTCAAATCTCATAAGGCTATAATTAAGGTTCTCACTGTGCTGTGAGTATCTCACTCTCTTAGATGCTCCACTGGGGAAAATTAATTTCTACGTTCACTTAGGTTGATGGCAGAATTCATTTCCTTGCAGTTACAGAATGGAGGCCTCTGATCTTCAGCTGACTAATGGCTACAGACAACCCTCAGGGCCAAGAAGCTGCCCACGGTTTAATGCTCCCTAGGATTCTCCAACATGATCACTTACTTTGTCAGACCAATGAGGAAAATCCCTAGAGCAAGTCTGATAGCAGTCTTATATAACATAATATGATCACAGAACTGCCCTATCAACTTTGCTATATTCAGTTGGTTACAAACAAGTCACAGGATTCAACAGATTCTAGGAGACTACACAAGAGCATGAATATTAGGAGGTAGAGTTCATAAGGAGCCACACCTGAGTCTGTCTACCACAAGTAGTCCAGAGATATCTTCATTTGTCCTTACACTCCACAAAACATCACACAGGTTGATACTATGTTCCAGACCAGTGAACATCCAGATACTTTACTGAGGATGCCACAGGCCCCTGAATATAGGCAGCGAAGGTGAAAAAGACAACTCCAACAGTTGATTTTGCATGTTTTAACTAAGGCTTTAGATATAACTCCTGCTCACCATGGTCAATTAGCACAATGCTATCAAAAACAGCAATAAATAATTATGTAAATACAAAGGGGTACGAAACTAAAAGAAATGAAAATATCCCTCTGAGAAGTAGGATTGGGATTAGAGTATAGAGGATAGAAGAGGAGCCTGCTATTTTGGTAACAATATCATTTAGTTGTTTTTTGTTTGTTTGTTTGTTTTTTTAAAGAGATAGGGCTTTGCTCTATTGCTCAGGGTGGAGTACAGTGGTGAGATCATACACATAAGCTCAGCCTTGAACCCACTGAACCGCTGGGCTCAGATGATACTCCTGCCTCACCCTCCTGAGGAGCTGGCACTACATACATATGCCACCACAACAGGCTAACTTTTAAAATTTTGGTGGGGAGACAGCATTTCACTATGTTGTTCAGTCTGGCTCAAACTCCTGAACTCAAGCAATCTTCGTGCCTCTCCAAGTGCTGAGATTACAGGTGCGAGCCACTGGGGCCAGCTCATTTAAATTTTTTATTTAAAAAAAAATAGTTTATAAAAAGAAAAAAAGATTTGAATCAAGAAATAACAGATAAACAAAACCATAGGAAAGTTGAGGTGGCAATATTAACATCAAAGTGCCATTTAAAATTAGATGTACTGAACAGGAAAAAATGACTACTATAAAATTGTAAAATGCTAAATATACAAAGTAAACAAACCAATCACTTCCTTTGAGTTTGCTTTTATACTTTTAAAACTCCCAAATCCCATAGTTCTTCAAATTTTTATAACTGCATTATTTTATTGCTTATATTTAAATCTTTAGTACATCTACACTTTACTTTGGTATATGATTCCAGATAACTCTTTTCTTCCAATTTGTTAATCAACTGTCATAATTATGATGAAGGCAAAAGAAGAGGCAGAGAAATATAATTTTTAACATTAATTATATTATTAATATACTTAGGTCTGTTTCTGTTCAAGTGATACACCTGCTAGTTGTTGGCCATTAATTGAATTATTTTCTATACCATTAAAATACAGCGTATGCATTGGAAGAGTTAAGTCTTTCATTATGCTTTATTTTCAGAATTTGTGTAGCCACTTACACGTAGTTTGTTCTTCTAAATCATGTCAGCAAGTAAAAAACAATCCCTAACATTTTGCTATGACATTACATACAAAAATTAATCTTAAAAGATTATTAAAGGAAATATAAATGGATATTTCAGAAAAAAATTTACCTGATTGACTTCTAATCAAAGAAACACAAAATGTTATATACCATTTTTATCTTTCAAATGACAAACAATATTTTTAAATGATGAGCTTCAGCATTTCCAGGATTTTACCAATAGGTATTTTCAACTCTAATAGGAATAGAGAGCTATTTGGTAATTTTATCCAAAGCCTTAAAAATATTGATTTTTTTTTTTTGACCCAGCAAAAGGTAGGATTATATGTGACCCTACTTAAATGAATCACATATAAGAAAATGATATGGGCATCAGTATTTTCTAAATGTTTAACTATAAAACAATAAAAATATAATCAAAAAAAGGAAAAACAATAATGGTATCCACAAAATATGAAATATACATTAAAAATTCCTACATTCAGGCTCGGTGCCCAGAGCGCAGTGGTTACAGTGCCAACCACATGCCTCGAGGCTGGTGGATTCCAACCCAGCTAGGGCCAGCTAAACAATGACAACTGCAAAAAAAAAAAAAATAGCTGGGCATTGTGACAGGTGGCTTTAGTCCCAGCTATTTGGGAGGCTGAGGCAAGAGAATCGCTGACGCCCAAGAGTTGGAGGTTGCTGCAAGCTGTGACACCACAACATTCTACCAAGACTTAGTGAGACTCTGTGTCAAAAAGAAAAAAAAAAAAATTCCTACATTCAAGGAATACCAACAATGAAAAAAATTAAATCATTCCACTTTTACAAAAGAGACACAATTTTAATATAAGTTCAGACCAAATGCCAGATAAAATATACCCAAATACTAAAAATTATGATTACGAATGATACTTTCTGCTCATCCTTTTAAAAAATTATCTGAATTTCTTTTTTTTTTTTCTTGAGACTGAGCCTCAAGCTGTCACCGTGGGTAGAGTGCCATGGCATCACAGCTCACAGCAACCTCCAATTCCTGAGCTCAAGCGAGTCTCCTGCCTCTGCCTCCCAAGTAGGTGGGGACTACAGGCACCCACCACAAGGCCTGGCCAATTTTTGGTTGCAGCCGTCAATGTTGTTTGGCGGACCTGGACTGGATTCGAACCTGCCAGCTCAGGTGTACATGGCTGGCCCTTAGCCCATTGGCCACAGGCGCTGAGCCTATTATCTAAATTTCTAACAAGAGTACATGAGTTAAAAATATTATTTTTAAAATTATACATCTAAAAAGAAATCATCTGTTAAAACACATTAGCAAATTATTAATTTACTAAGTGCTGGCTACATCCATTTTACTAGGGAAGGCCATATAGTAGATACAGAAAGTGCCTGTCTCTTTTCTCTTCCTTCCCCGTGTGTCTCGTGTGTGTCTCTCTCTCTTCCTCCCTCTCTTCTTCTCCTCTCTTCCCCCATTTCTCTCTCTCTCTCCTTCCCCTTAATGCTGCTCTGCAGCTTCCCCGCTAATAAAGACCTTTTGTACAAAAAAAAAAGCGCTTGCCATAGTTCCTGATAGACAAAAACTAAATTTTAATACTTTGGGAGGGGGTTGGAAATGTATATTTAAGGGAAGCAAACCTTTCATAAATGCAGAGCAAAAATCTGGAATCTAGTTCAGATTTTAAACTTGATTAGAAGAGATGATAGTTGTAAGAAGAATAGAGTTTGTCTTCCATAGAACAGATGCTTTTAAATTTTTTTTTTTTAAGAGACAGAGTCTCATTTTGTCACCCTCAGTAGAGTGCTGTGGCATCACAGCTCACAGCAACCTCCAGCTCTTGGGCTTAGGCGATTCTCTTGCCTCAGCCTCCTGAGTAGCTGGGACTACAGCGCCTACCACAACGCCCAGCTATTTTTGTATTGCAGTCTGGCCAGGGCATGGTTCAAACCCACCACCATCGGTATATGGGGCTGGTGCCCTACTCACTGGCCACAGGCACCACCCCAGAACAGATGCTTTTAAAATAACAGTTAACAGGTTGGTGCCTATGGCTCAAAGGAGTAGGACGCTAGCCCCACATACGGGAGGTGGTAGGTTCAAACCTGGCCTGGCCAAAAACTGCAAAACAATAAAAAAGTAAAATAAAATAATAACAGTTAACATTAGCCACCGGTTTTCAGGGAACCATCAGTAGAAGGTTAGCTAGTAAACAATGAAAGAGAAAATATTTTCTGCTAGTTGCTAATGGTATAATGTCAGACATTAAGTTTTAATTATATAAATTAGCAATTCCAAAATATTTGTATTTCATGAACTAGGAATTCTCAAAAAAATAATTTGAGAGATGAGCAAAAGGAAGACGATAAATTAATAGCAAAAACAACAATCTGCTTTTATTTTTCTATTTTGCACAAACTAATGTCAGAATTCATGGAACCACTATGAACTGCTATGCTTTTCTTGTGTAGCTGCATCATTCTTTTTTTATAGGATACAATGATATTTTAAAAAATCAATATTCAAATGAATTATTTTGATTAACCACAGCATCTTATTTTATGCAATATTCCTTAGATAAATTCTTTAGTACAATTAAACATCAAGTTTAATAGGTAAAAGCTGTATTACATATACAAGGTATTATCTGGCTCAAAACATGACTGCTAAGGCTGAGTATTATAACTTACACCTATAATCCTAACACTCTGTGAGGCCAAGGTGGGTAGTTTGAGCTCAGGAGTTCCAGCCTAGCTTGAGCAAGAGGGAGACCCCTGTCGCTACTAAAAAATTAGCTGTATGTTGTGGTGAGAATCTGCAGTCCCAGCTACCCAGGAGGCTGAGAAGAGAGGATAGCTTGAACTCAAAAGTTTGAGGTTGCTGTAAGCTATGATGATGATGATGCCAGAATTTCATCTTCAGTAGGTTCTTGGTCTCGGTGATTTGAAGAATAAATCTGCAGCCCACAGATCAGTGGTAAGACAAGATTTATTTCCAGAAAAGAATACAAAAACACCAAAGTTCCCGGCAGAGAGCTTTCTTTCTCCTGGAGAGAAAACCTAAATTGGGAGAGAAAAGCTCATCCTCTCTCTGTCTCTCTCCCTGGGCTCTTTGTCTAGGGGTATATATAGATGCATGGGTTCCTTGTACAATAGGCCAGGAAATAAATGGATACAGTCCTTTCTGCTGGGGCAAGGTGACTGAATATATTAATGAATGGACAGAGTACCTTCTGCTGGGGCAAGGGGAATGAATGTATTACTTAATGGACACAGTCCATTCATGGAATTGAGGCCCAGGAAACTTACATGAAATTGACTTAGGCATACAAAATGGGAGTTCCTTATTCAGTCCTAAGTGCAAAGGGAAGAAGATGCCAAGGCACCGTTGTCTCCCCAGCAGTTGTCCCGCCCCTTTGGTTATTGGAGCCTCGGGTGGGGGTCAGAGCCACCCCCGGCCTATCCTCCAGCCTGCTGGAGCTTTTGCTGGCTGTTGCTGAACCAACGCTGCCAAGGCAGAGGTGGCAGGTCCTCGAGTTCAGCTTGGCTGAGCTAGCTGGGGCGCCACCTGTCCTGTATC
This sequence comes from Arctocebus calabarensis, assembly GCA_963573935.1. Taxonomy (NCBI): domain Eukaryota; kingdom Metazoa; phylum Chordata; class Mammalia; order Primates; family Lorisidae; genus Arctocebus; species Arctocebus calabarensis. The sequence goes on from CAUYON010003887.1 coordinate 26,129, forward strand.
AATGATGTGATGGCACTCTACTCCTGGTGACAGAGTGAGCCTCTGTCTCCAAAAAAAAAAAAATCAGAAAACAAAAAGACTGCTCTTACTTTTTACCAATTTTAAATTTTAATATAATTAGAATTCAACATAATTTTTACAAATACAGAAAAATGTAATATCTACAGAATCAGAATCATATTATCACACTGAAATTGGGCAGAACTTAAAAAATTTATAAATGTTATAAGTATATTTATACTTTCAAGTATTATTAAATTTGTACAATACACTGACACACATCAGTTTCATATGATTCTCACAAGAAGATTAAAAGGCAGAAAATAAAACATTAAGAGAGATAGAAGATGTTTAGTAACTTATCCAAGAATATCCCAGTAAAATAATGACAATTTTATCTCTTTGGCTTCTAATATTATTTTTCTTACTATAGAATGATAGGAGGCAATTATAGGTCAATGAAAGGAAAAAACATCTAGAAAACCTATGTAAATGTTCAAACAATTTTAATGCCAACTTATTTCTAAACTCAAAACTCTGTATCATCTACAATCATTAAAAACACAAAGTTATCCTTATTTTGCTATATTCTAAAATGCCTAGAGCTCTTGGTTTCTTTCTCCTAATTCATACTTCTACTTATCTTCCTTCCCCAACTATTTCCTCTATACAGTCTAACAGTTCACAAAAACCTCATGGGCCCTATCTGAAACTGGGAAGTTCTCCCAGTGGACTCTAAACACTATAGTACTTCCTTTTTAAGTACATTATGATAACTGCTATCTCCAAGCTACTACCTGTCATATCCCAATAATCCTGTTTCTATTATCATTCAAAAAACAGTTCTGCCTTTTAAAACTCTTGCCAGGTGGCTTACCTTCCCCCTCTTTCTCCTTGTGATACATTGGACTCTTAAGTCACCCCTTAAAAATTTGTCTCAAATAGCTAGGCGCTGTGGCAGGCACATGTAGTCCCAGCTACTTGGGAGGCTGAGGCAAGAGAATCACTTAAGCCCAAGTATTTGAGGTAGCTGTGAGCTGTGAAGCCAGAGCACTCTACCAAGGACAACCAAGTGAGACACTGTTTAAAAAAAAAAAAAAAAACAATTATTTCTTCCATCACAATGTTCTTCTCTGTCCTAATTTGAGCCATCACGCTGAGGCATTTTGGTATCATTGCTGAAGATACATTGAACATACTTATATCCATAATTTTTACTTCTATAAATGAGAGAAGAAGCTAGCTAGGAACCTACCAAAGTAAACATCTGAGTCATGGGTAAAGGCAAAGTTTTAATATGGGGTACGGAGCTTTTAGCTTTCTTTTCTTTCTTTCTTTTTTTTTTTTTTTTTTTAGAGACAGAGTCTCACTTTATTTCCCTTGGTGGAGTGTCCTGGCTTCACACAGCTCACAGCAACCTCCAACTCCTGGGCTCAGGTGATTCTCTTGCCTCAGCCTCCCGAGTAGCTGGGACTACAGGGGCCCACCACAACGCCCGGCTATTTTTCTGTTTTGCAGTTCAGCCAAGGCCGGGTTTGAACCTGCCACCTTCGGTGTAAGGGGCTGGCGCCCTACTCGATAAGCCATAGGCGCCTCCCAGCTTTTAACTTTCTTGAGTACATTTTTTTCAGATTCTTTCTGCATCCAGTTAGGAGACATTCATATCCTAGCCCAAGGATATCGCAAATAGCAAGACATCTATAAATAAGACCATGCTTGCTAGATTAAACACCTTATTTCAAGTAACTCAGAACCCTCAAAGAACTCTAACTACTGAAAGAAGTTTGTGACACCAATCACAACTTACATTCTGTTATTTTTGCTTAACATTAACTTCATATTTCCAATATCTGGGTTCAAAAAGGTGCAGAGAGAAAATCAAATAATTTTATGAACTGGTGAAGTTACAAATTTAGTCTTTAATGGCTTTCATAATCATTTTAAATATCCTAGATCAGCTTTTTCACTTCATTTATTGCTTTAAATTCAATTCTAAATTTATTTTTTCTGACGAGAGTCTTAAGGTATCGCCCTGGATTGAATGCCGTGACATCACAGCTCACAGCAGCCTCAAACTCTTGGACTTAAGCGATTCTCTTACAGCTTCCCAAGTAGCTGGGACTATAGGCACCTGCCACAATGCCCTGCTATTTTGTTGTTGTAGCAGTTGCAATTGTTGTTTTAGCTGTCCAGGGCCAGGTTCGAACATGCCAGCCTCAGTTTATGTGGCCGACTCCTTATCCACTGAACTACAGGTGCTACCCTCAATTCCAAATTTTTTACCACTGTCCCGATTATGTTTGTGTCCTATAAGAATTCTAGTACTGACATCAGGTTAAAAAAAAATACTATACTATATCAGAGGAAACAAATCTCTTTTGCCTTCCTATCTCAAAGGCTTGGGCAAAAGCCTAGCAAATTATAAGGAATTTAATCAATATAAATTCAATTTACTTTAGCAGTTTGGAAACAAGTTGTAAATTTGTTTTTTGAAAACAAAACAAATTTTATACGTGACTAAAGTTAGTACGTACAGTGATATAGTGAGAAATTGCACAAACATACTCAATACAAACTTACTGAGGGAAAAACCTTTAAAATACCACTTATACCTGATTATAGCTTTATTCATGTGATATTTCTGTATTTCCATTCAATGATAACTGCTATCTCTTAGCTATTAACTGTCATATCCTAATAATCCTGTTTCTATTATCATTCAAAAAAAAGTTCTGCCTTTTAAAATCCTTGTCAGGTAGCTTACCTTCCCACTCCTTCTCCTTACTGATAGTTTAAGCAGGGTACTTTGGCCAGAGCATTAAATTAGGTTAGATTTCTTCTTTTAAAGTGAAACTAGTAGATGGCAACATTTTCATATTTAAATATCTATAAACAGTAACATAAATATGAGTGTGTACATAAAGGCCACTTTTCCTAAAAGTTACTTAATAAAATAAAAATCATTAAAATATAACCTTTAATGTTCACACACACACAAAATTATTTATGAATACCATAATCACATTAATAGTCATTGCTTTACTTACTTGAACTGTCCTAGATCATCTATAAAGTGTGATATCATGATGATGATGATACCTTTGGAAGATGATTTAGGGAAAATCACACAGGGAACTAATAATGTCTAAAACACCTAAATTAATTTAAAACCATAAGCTTGACATCAGCAAGTATACAAAAATAAAATCATCCATGAGGCTGCTAAAAGCTAAACTCATAATATTATGCAGGCTTAAAGAAAGATGGAGACTTTACCTCTTTCATGCTTACATGGATGGAGCTGGAACACATTCTTCTTAGCAGAGTATCTCAAGAATAGAAGAAATATCCAGTGTACTCAGCCCTATATGAAACTAATTTATAACTTTCATATGAAAGCTATAACCCAATTATAGCCAAAGAACATGGGGAAAGGGAGGTGAGGTAAGAGGGGAGGTGGGGGGGTAATTGGTGGGACCACACCTATGGTGCATCTTAGAAGGGTATAGGTGAAACTTACTAAATGGAGAATATAAATGTCTTAACACAATAACTAAGAAAATGTCATGAATGCTACGTTAAACAGTTTGATGAAAATATTTCAGATTGTATATAAAAACAGTACATTATACCCCATGATTGCATTAATATACACAGCTATGATTTAATAAAAGAAAAAAAGAAAAAAGAAAAAGCTAAACTCATAAAAAAATAGTAGGTACCTTTGGATATAACTGAACTGGGGCTGAGAAAATTCCTAAGAGTTGCCAACTTCAATATTCTAGCTCTAAGTAACATAAAGGTAGTGAACACCCTTATCCTACCAGTAAGCAAAAGCTTTTATAATCTACTAATTTGGGGGGAAGTAAAACAAAAGCAAAATATTTACTGCATACCTTTTCTCTAAATATCTAAAAATATTTGCAGTGTGGCAACATTATCTTCTCCTTTCCACAGTATGCACTAAAGTGGGGAAGCAAGAACCTAACGATGGAATACGTTACTTAGCTCACCTTAGTATGTGGTTATGTTTCCATCAATAGAATGTAAACAGAGAAGGAAAAGGTTTCTAAGAAGTAGAGACTGCTTTTCATTCTCTCTCCCATTCCACCAATGAACGCAGACAACATGGAGGTTCTAGTTGAGCCAGAAAATAGAAGGAGTCTGGATTCCTGAATCATCCTATAAAGAAAAGAGGTCTACCACAAACTTCACTGTTGGCTGGTTACATAAATGAAAATCTATTTATTGTAACTACTGATTTGAGTTGTTTTAATTCTTTATATTTTTTTAAGAGATAAGGTCCTATCCTATTGCCCAGAGTAAAATGCAGTGGCCCATTTATAGCTCACTATAAAATCAAACACCTCGGCTCAAATGTTACCCACATCTCAGCTTCCCAAGTAACTGGGACTACAGGCATGCCTCACCACACCTAGCTCCTTTTAAAAAAATTTTTTTAAAAGAAGGAGTCTCATGTTCCCCAGGCTGGTCTCAAACTCCTGGCCTCAGTGATCCTTCTACCTTAAGATTCCCAAAATGCTGAGATCAGTGGTGTAAGTCACCATGCACTGCCTGAAGTTTATTTTTTACTATCATGTAACATTATACTGTATGTAGCTGCTGGAATTGTTTGAGACAGTTTAAATATTCACGAAATTTTTCAGAAGAAAAAGTTCAGGTGAAAAAGCATAGCCCAGGAGCAAGATGGCGGACGATTAACAGCTTCCTTGCAGCTGGGCACGGTGAGACTGGGGAGTGAGGACTTCAGACATCTCTGCCAGGCAGGATCTGCCCAGAAACTTCCCTTTGGGGACACAGGAAGACAGCATGAGGCTTCTGGACACCCTGAGGAAGGCTAAAGCGGCGAAGATTGGGAAAGTGGTTGTGTCTGCTCATTCGGTCTGATCCTGTCCGCCGCTGTGGGTGGGGCAGCACTGGGACTGCAGGCTGGAAGGGCTTTCCCTGTGAGCCGTTTGGGTTTCTTTTGCACTCGGCACTTGGTTGAACTGCCTTGGGAGACCTTGGGCAGGAGTGCAAGGTTTTTTGACTGTTGCCTGGGGACCCAGACGGAGCTGCCAGTGTTTGGTGGTGGGGCTGTGTGGAGCCATTGTGGGAGAACTGCCCTGGCAAGCTGCACCCTCAGGGTCGCAACAGGCATTGGGCGGGAGGGAGTAATCTAGTGAATGAGCAGCCTAAAGGTGGGGACTGAGACGCCTTGCAGCCTTAGCCCTCAGGGGCATAGGGTGAGACCAGTTTTGGCACACTGGGTAAGTGGATAGCCACTCAAGGAGTGATCCCAGCCATAGCGCTTTCCTGGGGAAGCTTTGGCTTAGCCCAAGTTAGCAATTTAAAGTGTCTTCTAAGCAGGTTGAGGAGGATTTAAGCTCTCCACCCTGCAGGGTTTGAGAAATCATTAGAAACACAGGGTCACTCCCTACAAACTTCCAGTAACAACAGAGCGATTCTGCCAGGGTCTGATCTGGGAGAGACACCTCCCCAACTCTGAGGAAGGTCATAGGCAATAGTGAAAAATAATCATGAGGCGGAATCAACAGAAAAACTCTGGCAATATGAATAACCAGAGAAGATCAACTCCCCCAAGGAATGAAAAGGTAGATGAAGTACAAGATCTCTTGCATAAGCAAATGACTGAGATGTCAGAAGTTGAATTCAGAGTCTGGATAGCAACTAAGATCAGCTCAATGGAGGAAAAGATGAAATTAGAATTTCAAGCAGTAATCCAAAAGACCCAAAAGATGTCTCAAGAACTGAATGAGTTCAAAGAGAAAGTGGCCAAAGATTTTGACACATTGAGACAAGAAGTTGTAGCCCTCAAAGATCTGAGAAATACAGTAGAAT
>CAUYON010003888.1:0-13930 GCA_963573935.1 Arctocebus calabarensis
AGTGATCAAGAAAATGCCATGAAGGCTATCTGTAACAGTACGATCAAAACATTTCTGAATGTATATGAATCGTGCCCTATGATTGCACCAATGTACAGAATTATGATTCAATAAAATTATAAAAAAAATAAAAAAATAAAATATAGCATTTTATTTAATGCACAATTCTATCAAGGTATTTAAATGCATTGACTTATTGTTTTAGAAGCTTTTATTTCAAAATATTATGAGGTACAAATGTCATTGGTTACATGTATTATTATTTATTTTTATGCTTAATCAGGGTTATAAGTGTGTCCATCACCCAGATAGTGTTAATCATACTCATTAGCTTAAAATGTAACATGTTGGCAGGAAGAAGATTCTATATTAAACTTACATAAAAAACATTCTATTTTAATCTCTCATTAAAACACTACAAACTCAAATTCAATAATGACTTATGGAACAAAGTTTCTCTCCCCACCCCACTTGAGCTGCACCGTTTGCTTCCCTCTTTTCACACGTGTGTTCATTCCACTTTAATAGCTCGTGCATGTGGTGTTTGTCTTTGCATTCTCTAGATACTTCATTTATTGTAATGGTCTTCAGTTCCATCTAAATTGTTACAAAGGACTTAATTCATCCTCTTCATGGCTGACTAGTACTTCATATTATCCATATACCACATTTTGTTAATCCATTCCTGAATTGACAGGCATTGGGGTTAATTCCACATCTTTGAAATTGTGAATTGTTCTGCAATAAACACTCACCTGCAGGTATTTTTTTAATGAAATGACTTCTTTTTCTTGGATAAATATCCAGGAAAGGGAATGCTGGCTTACATGACAAATCTACTTTCAGTTCTTTTTTTAGGAATCTCTATACAGATTTCCATAGAGGTTGTAAATACTCATTTGAAGTCCCACTAATAGTGTATAAGTACACTTTTCTCTCTGTATCTACCATCTATTGTTTTTGAACTTTTAATAAAAGCCATCCTAACAAGAGTACAGTGATATCTCATTGTGGTTTTAGTTGGCATTTTCCTGAGGATTATAGAAGTCAAGCATTTTTTTTCATATTTTTATTAGACATTTGTGTAACTACAAAAAAAATCTATGGGCTGAATTGGTAACCACCTCAAGTTCAAATGTTGGAGTCTCAACTTCTGATACCTCAAATACCTAATTGAATTTGGAAATGATGTCTTTGAAAAAAGGTGATTGAGTTACAATGGTGCATTTAGCATGGAGCCCTAATCCAATGTGACTGTTGTCCCAGTAAGAAAGAGAGACACTAGTGTCTCATTTTTACAGAGTAACAAGCATGTGAAGAGGCAGCAGTTAGGTGCCATCTGCAGGCTCAGGGGAGAAGCCGCAGAGGAAACCGGTCTTGCTGCCATCATGTACTTGAACTTCCAGCCTTCAAAACTGTGATAACATAAGTTTTGTTTGTTTAAGCAACCCAGTCTGAGAGTTTGTCAAGGCAGAACTTCAAATTAATAATATATCTTGTTATTCTTACATTGATTTTTACACACTGAAACCACATGGCACAGAACAAACAACAAAGAATAGAGACATAGTTCTAAGACAATAACTGTGTCTTTACTGATATAAAAGCTTTATCCACGTTGGTAATATCAATACTGCCTGAGACCAGCTTTCCTTTGGTCCAACTTCCCAGAAAAATCCCTGTGAGTAAATTTTCATTAAAAGTTGTGTCAAAGAGCAAATCGAGATAACACTATAAGAAAATGTTCTTGCTTTAGCCAAACGTTGGCATTACATAACGCACCTGGGAAAGAATGAATGGGAAGAAAGCTGCCAGAAACAAGCAACAAACTCACTTCTCATTTATTTTTCTTCTACTCTTCACCTATTTGGAATTATGTGAGCGATTACAGTGTACAACAAGGTGTAAAGGCCAGTGCCCTCTTTGGAGATTTATTTGTTCACACTAATGATTTTGCAGCATCTGCTTAACCCTGGATTTCCTGTTCCCCTTACCTCTTAAGGACTGTTTCATTATTTCAGAAGCTGTGGGACTTTAAGTTCTAACAGGTTAAAAGCATTGCTAGGTAAATCAGTCATTGCCTGTTTTCCCCTATTTGGCACCTCCATAAAATATCTAGTACTTTTCCTAATAAGAGCTCATAATACTCATCTTTTATATATAATATATGTAACACACATCTCTAATACATTTAAACAGCTTGCATAGCCATTAAAAGGTATCCATTTTGATATACAGAGTGATTTCATTCCATTTTTGTTTATTTTAAATTTTCCTAAAATTACAAACTTCAGAAATAACATGAAACCATTTGTTTCTAAAAAACAAAGCTTAAAATGTAACACATTTTTGGCATGAAGTAGATTCTATTTAAATTTACATCAAAAATTATATTTTTATCTTTCATTAAAACATTGCATACTCAAATTCAAGAATGACTTTAAGGAACAAAGTTCCATAGTCCACATCATACACATACACACACACACTCCACCTTTGCCACAGCCCACATAAGCCCTTTATTTTATTGCCTTATGTCTGTACTCTCAAATTTCAACATCTCTTTATCTCCTGTCTTACTTTGCTTTATATATCATCAACAATATTTATTTTCATCAATTTTTAAACTTCTGATTTTTTGTCTTCTAAGCCTGTCATCTGAATTTTGAATAGCATTTTCCTTTTAATCTTTTAATTCTTTAATGCACTAAAAACAACTACTAATGTTTTTGTTTGTTTTATAATATTGTTAAAACAAAGATGATGGATTTGAACACACATTGAGCACCAAAGGAGCTCATAAAACCATTACAGTCATGGCTGCATCTATATGGGTAAGCTGGAGCTCTGTGCCCATGTGGGTCCAGTACAGTGGGTTTTGAACCATATTAATCTCAGCTGAACTGTACTTTAAGGAATTTGCATCCTGCCTCTTTAGTTCTAAGTACACATTAACAAAAAGAAAGTAAAGAGAAAGAAAAAAGAAAAAGTTAAAGAAAGAAGAAAATCATGTTAGGTTTGAGTAAGTGAAGCGGAAGGGACTAGACTTGGAATGGATCATTTTGGAGGCAGTGAGATGTGCCCGTAGCTTCCAGTTCATCCTAGGTCTTACCTACTCCATGTTCAGTTTTTCTTACCAACTTTTGGCCCTGGTGGCCGATAACAACTTGAAATCTGTGTTCAAATGCTTGGCTGTGAAAATATGAAGGCTTTTACTATGAAAACATCAAAGCTTATAGAATCATGTAACCACAAAATTGCTAAAGTAGTGTCAATAACAGCATGAAAGAAAATGAAGTATATACTGAGTTAATTCTAGTTACAATGAAGAATTTAGAGAAATAAGAAAAACAGGTTAAGGCTTTTAATTCTCCTCAGACATTGTTAAGGGTCCAGAGGTTTCTATGATTGCTCTAAACAAAACCATTTTCTGTTGAGGCCACAAAACTGGCTTTATCACAACTGAGCAAACTGTCTTCTTTTGCAGGAAAGTTTTCTGATGACTACCTGGCTTTAGTTGTCTACTAACCATGTTGGTTTATAATAGCCACCCAACTCCCTTTTCAGAGCATATATTTTCCTAAATTCCATACTATTTCCACCAGTTGGACGCATCAAGCTGCCCAGAAAATAACACTTATCTCTTATCCCCCAACTCTGCAGTAATGGTCCTTCAGGGGACATAGCTTTTGATTCCAATCTAATAGTATCAACTGCCACAAATGCTGAAAACGACAAACCCCTCAAGCCTATGAGTAGGTTCTATTCTACTATTCCTTCTTTTAATTGGGCATACAACCTCTCCACTATTCCTGAATGCGCCCCATACTTACCTTTGTTGGCTGGAATAACTTTAGCTTCTACTAATGAAGACATAAAACACTTTGGAGACTGCCTCATCATGTCTTATTTCAATATATATTTATCTAAATCTCCCCTAATGAACTCATTTTCTCTATGGATCACAAATGTCCAATTATGCCCATCCTAGCCAACTGGATAGGACCTTGTATTCTGGCGCACATGCTTCTTAACCTTGCTCTTGTCAATGATATGATTCTTCTTCCCATTTATTCCTTATACCACCAAACCAAGTGTGATGCTTTTGTTATCCCTGCCATAATTCGAGTATAGCAGGCTTACTTAATTTGGTCTTTCAACACAAAAACTGTCTTTAGAAAGAAACCAATTAGTCATAGAATCAGTCCAATGAATTACTGTATTACAGCAACAAATAAACTCCCTGGCAGGGGTTATCTCACAAAATAGACAAGTTCTTGATCTCTTAGCTACCAGTCAAGGAGACACATATCTCATTCTGTGGGAAGATTTTTATTTCTTTGCCAACCAGTCAGAGAAAATACAAACTTGTCTTGGAAACATTCTCAAAGTGCTAATACGCTATCTGAGCAGGGAATTTCTGGCAGATGTGACTGGTGAGATTTTAAACTTAATGCGTGGTCCTAGTTCTCTTGGTTAGCACCTCCCCTATGTTCACTAGCAATGCTAATTTTAGCTCTCATTTTCAGCTAAGAATTCTCTATTTGGTAACTTCATATAGAACTGAATTAAACCCTAGCTCCTTCTCTCCAGTAAAACAACCATTGTGCCTCTAACCACCTTTCAAGATCATTCATCTTCAACCCTATTAATGATTCAAATGAACTCTCTGAATAAGAACATCTCAACTACCATTTCCACTTGGAAATAGTTACATAAGAGAGAGCCTGTCTTCTGAGTTCATTTAAATAAAAAAATTTAACTTTAATCAGAAAAAGGGGGGAAATAAAAGGATGGCCTTGCTAAAATTATCAGAAAACTATCAATAACAGAAAAACTACCTAACTCACAGTTTCTTGGTAAGGGCTAAGATCACTCATGTGAGCTTTCCATCTCTCTCCCTTTCTCCCTTGGTGAGAGGCACTCATGGGAGATGTTTTCAAAAATATCTCTGAAAGGAGCCAGAAAGAAAATAATAAATAATAATAATAAGTTAGAAAGGAAATGTAACTCTTTATTTTTGGAATAAAGAATTTGGAAATGCTTTTGGAATCTGTTTTACAGCCTCAATGAGTTCCTGGACAGAAGCAGAGGTGTGAGCTTCAGGCGTCAACATCTATCCCAAGGGCCTAATCAATGACAGGACCACAGATGTCATGATAAGCTTAAATTCAAAGGGAAGGACACTGCTTCTGTTATCAGTCTACCATTAAAAAAGAGAAGATACTGATATAACAGTTCACTATATCCTGTTAATTGGGCTACAGTCCCAAATCTTATAATACGTAAATAAAAAGCCTGAGCAGCTCTTTCTCTCAGCCAATGGTATCTCCCTCCATTTCACTGTGTGAGCCCTTGTTCCATCTTGAAAAATCAAAATAAACTTTTTCCTCTTTCTATCCTAATATTTGCTTTGAGAAATTTGTCCTAAAATCCATATCCACTGACTCTTACCCTGACCCTCTTATTTTTCACTGTAGCCACACAACTGACTTTCACACAACTGAACTCAAATTCTAATCACAAACATTTATAGGTTGTTAGATCATTCCATAAATTACATTCACAGTCGTGGAGACAATAATTTTAAAGTTAAGGCACTAACAGGTTAGGACCACCTGACATTTGTTATGGAATCATTGGGCAATTTAAAAGTGCTGAGAACTGGGCACAGTGCTGGCCCCATACACTGAGGGTGGTGAGTTCAAAACCAGCCCCAGCCAAACTGCAACAAAAAAAATTAGCCAGGTGTTGTGGTGAGCGCCTGTAGTCCTAGCTACTGGGGAGGCTGAGGCAAGAGAATTGCCTAAGCCCAGGAGTTGGAGGTTACTGTGAGCTGTGAAGCCACGACACTCTACATAGAGCAATAAAGTGAGATTTTGTCTTTACCAAAAAAAAAAAGAAGTGTTAAGAACTCAGACTTTTCACACCATGTTAATCCTCCTTTGCAGTTATAAATAATCTTTTTTTCTACATGGGAGGAAGCTAATCTTTCCTTGAATGAAGACAGGCAATGGCTTTTGCTAAGTAATTTGTCCTCTGTGGGATGCTGATTTTCCTGATCAGCACTTCCTGCATCAACTCTCTTTGCTTCTAAGCTGAAATAAAGTGTTAGAAAACACTGACACGTATGATAATGTGGAAAATGAAAAGTATACCTAATGGAATTGAGGATTTGGGTAAAGAAATATTCAGGTAGAATTTTCAATATGCCAACTGGTTTCTATTAGGTATCTATTTACTGATCTGCCCCAAAGGGATGCCTGCAATGGGTTTTTGAGAGATTGCAGAAAGATTTGGGATGGTACCTCATAAGTCCTCTAAGATAGACCCAATTTTTCTAAAGATTTTATGGGCATGCCTTCAGACTCACTCTTCTAGGCAAGAGAGCTTCTAACAGTCTTTAGAGTGTTATCTCTTAGCATCTTGATCCTCTGCCCAAGGTAGAGAGAGACCAGTCTGATAGAGATTTTAGGGCTGGCTTCTTTCTAATGGAGTGCATTATACTTTGATACATAGAATGTCCACAGAATTTTGAAAGGAAGGCATACATCCAGGGTACAAAGGTCAAAACACAGAAAGATTTTTGAGATTATACCATCACACAGGCAGACACCAGCCTAAGAAAACTCATTAGAGGTAAAAAACAAACAAACAAAAAAACGGAATATATTTTTTTCATGTGTGGAAAATGGAAGTGTTTAGAGCCCAACTGGCAAGGCTTTGTTAAGGAGAACCAGGGAACAAATCTGGAGCCTAATCAATGGATAAGTAATAATTGTCACTCTTGCTAGATTTTTGCATTACTATGGACCAAGAACTCCTTTGTGCCCCCTATTTTGACATCCCACTTTTTTTTGTCATTGTTATTATTTATTCCATTCTCCTGTACTTGTTTCACAATTTTATGTTATGTGTATGTAAGACAGATAAGTTTACTTTATAGGGCTTCAGGTCAGGAGGAAGTCTGCCTACCTACGGAATGTCATCTACAGCTTGGCCTCATGTAAAGGAAGATGTACTACTGTTGGGCAGAACATAAATTAACACAGCCATTATGAAAAATGGTACAGAGGTTTCTCAAAAAGCTAAACACAGAACTATATGATACAGCCATCCCACTTCTGCGTTCATACCCAAAGGGAATGACATCACTATGTTAAGGAGATACCTGCACACCCTTGTTGATTTCAGCATTATTCTCAGAAGCCAAGGTGTGGAATCAACCTAAATGCCCATGAACAAATAAGTGGATAAGTGGTGTGTGTGTGTGTGCACGCACGTGCATATACACACAATGGAATACTATTTAGTCTTCAAAAGGATTAAAATGGAAGAAAATTCTGTCATTTGGATAAGTTGGATGAACCTGAAAAACATTATACAAAATGAAATAAGCTAGGCATAAAAAGACTAATACTGCATTATCTCTCTTATATGTGAAAACTAAGATTTTGAACTGATAAAGGTAAACAGAAACAAACAAATCAGCAAAAAACAAATGAACAAAAAACTCACAAATAATTCTATTAAAAAAGGTGGAGTCTGTGGCTCAAAGGAGTAGTGTGCCAGCCCCATATGCCAGAGGTGGCAGGTTCAAACTCAGCCCCTCCCCCCCAAAAAATGGGCAAACACGAACAAATATTTTTCACAACAAGATGTACAAATGGATAATAAAAATATGAAAAATGGCTCAACATCACCAATTATCAAGTAAATGCAAATTAAAACCAAGAGGAGATACTACCTCATCCCATCAGAATAGCCATTATTAAAAACTCAATAAGCAATAGATGTTGACACTGATGTGGTAAAAGGAACACTGATAAAATGTTGATTAATGTAAATTAGTATAACTTCTATAGAAAACTGCAGATTTCTCAAAGAACTAAAAGTAGATCTACCATTCAATCCAGCAATCCCACTAATGACCTAAGGAAAAAAAGAAGTTGCCTTTAGTCATGGAAACAAAGATGCCTTTAGTCATGGAAACAGAAAACTTTTTAACAGAAAAATTCACAAGTACAGAGATGTTAAATTAATCTAAGTGTCCATCGACTAATGAATGGATAAAGAAAACGTGACACACACATACGCCATGAATTACTATTCAGCCAGACAGAATGAAATAATGTGTTTTGCACCAACATGGATGGAACTAGAGGCCATTATCCTAAGTAAAATAACTCAGGAAAAGAAAAATAAACGCCAGATGTTCTCCCTTACTAAGGGGGAGCTAAGCTATGGGTATGCATGGCTATACAAAGCGGTATAATGTAGTGGTCCCCAAAGTATTTGACACCAAGATCAGTCTCATGGAAGATGATTTTTTTCACAGAACTAGGGAATGCTTTCAGGATGATTCAAGCCCATTACATCATTACAGCTACACTTTAGATCATCAGGGATCAGATTCTTATAAGGAGCCAGGACTTAGATCTCTTGCATGTGGAATTTACAGTAGGACTCAAGCTCCTGTGCTTATCCCACAGAAGGTGAAGCTCTGGAGGTGATGTGAGCGATAGGGAGCAGATGCAAAAATATAATAATAAAGAAAGAAAGGAATGTTTACCATTTAATTAGGGACTAGATTTTTCTTTGATTTTCCTGATTAGAATTCCGTAACATCTTTTCTACATATTGTATAGAGTTTGATGTTTCTTTAAAATCTAACATTATTTAGTAATTAATATTTAAAGATAATGATGCTTAGAAAGCTATCTAGATAGAGAAATCATCTAGATTTTTGCAGTTGTTTTCCTTAATCGTTTTCTAAAATTAATACCATAAGATTTTTAAAAATCTATTTTTATTAAACATTTCATTGAACTTTAATAGGAAGTATTTATTTTCTTCATATGCACATTTTACTTATCACTTATTAATTAAGCTTGCTTATTAACTTATTTAAGTTACTTATTAACTCATTAATTAAACTATATAATTATATTGATGAATATAATTTTAAAAATTTTATTGTATGAACAAATTTACCTAATTTTAGTATTTTTTGAAGTTAACTAGTGAAACATGATTGTCCTATTTAATGGAATGTAAGCCATTATCCATGAGTGCTCAGTGTTCAGTATACATAAACTGAAGTTGTATACTTCATGGGGAGTGGTCTCCATGTGAAGTAGCTGATAGTATAGAACCTATTTTTGGTGTGGATCTGTTGGGAGAATTATATATTGTGAATTCCAATTTCTTTCTTCTGTTTATGGTTCATCAGATGCATAGTGTTCAAGGAATGCAGAATTAAATACGTGTAATATTCAGTTACTAAATAAACATATAAACTCAATATAATATAAAAACCAAATAGAGGGCAGCGCCCTGTGGCTCAAAGGAGTAGGGTGCGGGCCCTATATGCCAGAGGTGGTGGGTTCAAACCCAATCCTGGCCAAAAACTGAAAAAAAGAAAAAAAATATATATATATGGCTTCATTGTTATTTTTAAAGTTTATATTTTTAAATTGTATAAATAATGTCATATAAAATGTGTAAAACATAAAGGCATGGTTTCACAACTCATATAATCATTAACTGGGTTGAGAAATTACTATCACAGTTTTACCTAATCACAATGCCTCCCACCCCACAAAGGTAACCACTGTCCTGATCCTCATTATCATTTATTTTCTTTATATTTTCGTTTACTTTTCAGAACTTCTAATGTTTAAATAACATTGTTTACTTTTTCCTATTTTTTCATTTGTAAATCTGGAATCAGTGTTATCTTCCTGTTTAATCATTATGTATGTTAGATGTAGCCAGGGTTGCCTGTGATGCACTATGTCGTCCTGTACCTTAGGGTTGCCTGTGATACACTATGTCGTCCTGTACCTCCTTGGCATTCTCTTTAGAATATGTATCTACTTAAGGACTATTATTCTCACATACCAGGCTGTGGTCTAAATATGAAGCAACAGGTATCACCATCAACATTGGGTTTTATTCATCTCTTTAAATATGTTCAAACACATATAAGGAGACATATTGATTAAGTAAAATAAACTTTAAGACACTCTCTGATTGTCCTCACCTTCTCATTTCAATTATTGTTCACTAAGCTTCTTAAATTTAAATAAATTTTCTTGACATTCACAGTTATATTCTATTCAGTAATGAAACATTGAATAATAATATTATGCACCTTTAAATATTTAAATAAGCAATATAATATCTAGCAATGAAAAAATCATTAACATAACTGTGGTACTAATGCAACTGCCTTTATTATGATCAGTTGTATTCACATCTCAAATTATTTTGAAGATTTTACTTTTTAACCAACAGTGTACAAGTATACATGCTAAAAGCAAAACAAATGTTTACCTTTGCTTTGGTAGAAATTTATAAATGTTTAATTACAGATACAATCCTAATTCTTAATTAATATTGGTAATTCCTATAATACAGTATTTATTAGTTTCTCATTTAAAATTATCTACAAATATCAGGGTTTTATAAATATGCAAAATTATCGTGAATTATTTAATACACCATATTTTCTTCAGTGTTTTATAAACCAAGCTGAAATTTAATCTTTACTTAATTACAAAATATTTAAATGCCCTCATTTTATTGTTGTGATAAGCATTTGTAATTCTGAGTTTAAGACACATCAGACTTCCACATGGATTACTCAAAATTTATTTTAGAGAGGAAATTTTCATTTAAAATGAATACAAACTACTGAAAATTTTGACGTATTATGTGTTCATCACTGTTTACTATTTTTGCAAGCAGAAGGATTGTTTTATTACAGGCTACCTGTGTAGCATATAGAAAGCCAGATTCACATATTGACTCAAGTTATCCAAATGAAAAAGAAAACATTTATCAAAATTTGTCTCTAAGGTATTTAGCCAAATTCTTTATTTCTTGATAACTTGTTACAAATTTATAAGATGAAACTGTTAGTTTTGGGGATTGGAGCTGCAGCTATTTAGCATTTATTGCTTTAATTCTGCAATCAGAAATTGATATGAACTTAGTAATTTAATTTAAAAATGCCTTATAATTATTTCCCAATAGCTTAGTGTAGCATAAAACTGGTAATTTTAACACATTTAATTTCTAAACTAAAGTACTCAAGAACTTTAAAATCATTTTGTTTTCACTTCACCCTTAGAATTAATTCTCAAAAATGCATTACAAACCAGCCTCTGCATTTTTCAAGAAGAAAGATAAAATACTGCATAATCAGTTGTTTTTACAAAATTATAGTAATTACCTCAAAAGAAAATGCCTCCATAGTAAAAAATGTTTTAAATAATTGCACCTGAATAATAGATTATTATTTTTACTAAAGTCAAGAAATATGAATTATTTTGCAGGGTTAAATCACATTGCTATATTTAAGTAGTCATTAGTATTTTCTGTATTTATTAGTTTGTGGAACTAAGCTAAAATTGTGGTTAATTATCACCAAATTGCACAAGTACATACCTGAGCAAAAATGGATGCACTAGAGTATATTTACATAGTCAAATTATATCATAATTTAACTCAACAAGAGGAAATTTCATGAAAAAATGGCATACTTAAATAGAAATAAGTTTGAGAAAAATTATACACAGGATTAAAATAAATCAGACTTTTAACAGTTTTAGTATTATTCCTTTTTATAGCAGATGGTGCTAATTATATATGTTATTAAAAAGGAAAGTTGTTTATGACATACTGCTAATTCATATTAAGTATTATCCTAATTCAGGAATATGTTAATATGTTTTAAGGTATGGCTAGAAAAAGATCTATATTACAGACACTACAGGGTTAACCAATAGGCATTTCTGTAATGCAATTTTATCTTTGTAAGTTTCTTCATTGTAGATTTGTTAATAAATAAAGTATTAGCTTTATAATAAAAACAAAGCTAATTTAATGTTTTAATTAGGAGGGTACATTTTTTAATTACAATTTCTCATGTGTTAATTCAAACAATATTAGGCCTGTCAGACACATAAAAACAATGTTCTTTATACAAAGAAATGTAATTGCTAATAATGGCTTCAGTTTCACTTGCTTTCAGATTTATTAAAGGACGTTTAAAAAATTTTGAATCTGCATTCTCAATACTATCCATAAAATTTCTTCTTTTTAAAATTTACTGTATTTGCATGTTCATTCTGAATTATTTTCATCTTTTCCTCCCACGTGACTGATTCACTTTTGTGATTCAATATCTTTTGGTGTTGTGAGACAAAGTAAATTTCTTACATTTAATTTGTAAAATAAGTTTGCTGAAATATCCCTTTGTTTTCCGGTTTAAATCTATTCTATAGGGAGAGGCTAGAGATGGCTCTACTAACTCACAAAGATTCTACACATTTTAAATTTTGTTGGTTTAATCTAAGAAAATAAAAAATGTTGTATTTATTGGGTTTTATAAATGTATGCGAATTTCTATGTTAAATACATATCTATTTAGTAAACATAAATTTTCATGGTAGCCATGTGGAAAACACATTGTAGCAAATACAGCCTTGAAGTAAGGAGTTATATTTCATAGGAAGAAAATAATATAAAGCCATTATCCTTGAAGTAAAATGCAATAAGACAAGTTCTGGCAAATGTGTTGCCAGAAAATTTAATTTTTGGTGAGAAGTTGTAAATCATACAATGCCCTAAACAGAATCTGACTTCACCTGGATTGCCTTTATGATAAACATTTCTAGATGAGTATTTATCTTCCACATATCTGATCCAGTATTTCTGTTTGCTATTATTGTTGTGTTTTCTTTAAAAGCATTTCTGGCAAACATCATGTAAATATTCTCCCTGAGTATTGTTAAAACTTTTCACCCATAGTCTCACCTATAATTTTAGCCAAAACTTAATGAGTTAAGTTGAAATAATCTAACTTTTATATTTCCCTTAATTTTGGTTTTAATTTTATTAGTCTCTCTTTAAGTTTCTTGCATCCCCACTTATATCACAATACTCATTCTTTCATTTTTATTTCGACAGTTTATCATTTCATTCCATTCTCCTCTTTGAGCTTCTGCTTCTATCTGAAAGAAGGCACATCTTTTTGGAATCTGTTGAAGATGGGACGTTTCATGAACATTTCTTGTTGAAGCTCCAATATGCTTTAAAAATATGCTTTACATTAAGACTTTAAGATATTTTTTATTTCCCATTGATGCAAATTTTAATGTTCTATTTTTATTATGTTTACTTTTTTGTCTTTTTTTAGCAGAATTCAATCATATTTAGTGTTTGGCAGCATACAAGGGTATGAACTGATTTTTTAGCCTCCCAGAGGCATTTAGGTTTCATTCAGAGATCTACAATTAAGGGCAGATTAACTCACATTGCTTATTCTTCAAATCCAGTTCAGAATGAGCCTTTTTACCAAGGACAACTTTCTTACCTGCTATTAGCAAGTTCAAAATTTCTGACAGTCTGAAATGATTATCAGACTATCAGAAATCTATATTCTTTTGGGATCTTGTCTGCCTTTTCCCCTATTAAACCCTCTAACAAAATCAATATATTTTGCATAATTTAACTATTAATATGCCAGTTTTGATTTCTGGTAGCTGCATTGCCTGAACCAATGTGGGTTGACACAGGATGATGGCTAAGGTTTCTTAAGAAGCACCATGAGCCTCAGTCAGTATGTTGAGGTCCTGTACATTACCTGTTCTGCTCAGAACTTGAATTCGTGATGCAGGAAGGGTTAAGGATCAGGTGAACATAAGTATTACGTTTTTGAGATCTTGAAAGTATGACAGTGGAGCTTTAATAGGGATTGCATTAAAATTGTATATTGCTTTGGGTATTATGGACATTTTAATAATGTGGATTCTTCCCAGCCATGAGCATGGAATGTTTTTCCATTTGTTAACATCTTTAGCTATTTCTTTTCTTAGAGTTTCAGAGTTGTCTTTATAGAGATTTTTCACGTCCTTTGTTA
>CAUYON010003889.1:0-15614 GCA_963573935.1 Arctocebus calabarensis
GATCCTATAATTCCTTTACTAGGTATATACCCAGAAGACCAAAAATCACATTATTACAAAGACATCTGTACCAGAATGTTCATTGCAGCCCAATTCATAATTGCTAAGTCATGGAAGAAACCTAAGTGCCCATCGATTCATGAGTGGATTAATAAAGTGGTACATGTATACCATGGAATATTACGCAGCCTTAAAGAAAGATGGAGACTTTACCTCTATCACGTTTACATGGATAGAGCCGGAACATATTCTTCTTAGCAAAGTATCTCAAGAATGGAAGAAAAATTATCCAGTGTACTCAGCCCTACTATGAAGCTAATTTATAGCTGTCGTATGAATGGTATAACCCAACTATAACACAAGAATATAGGGAAAGGGGCAAGGGTAGGGAGGGGAGAAGGGAGGTTGGGGCGGAGGGGGGGTAATTGGTGGGGCCACACCTACGGTGCATCTTAGAAGGGTACAGGCGAACCTTGCTAAATGAAGAATACACATGTCTTCATATAATAATGGAGAAAATGCCAGGAAGACTATGTTAATCTGTTTGATGAAAATAGTTAAGATTGTATATGAAACCAGCACATTGCACCCCTTGATTGCACTATTGTACACAGCTATGATTTAATGAGAAAGATAATTAAAAAATAAAATAAAGTATGACAGTGGTACTTTAATAGGGGTTGCTTTAAAATTGTATATTGCTTTGGGTAGTATGGACATTTTGACAATGTTATTTCTTCCCAGTCTTAAGCATGGTATGTTTTTTTTCTATTTCTTAATGTGTTCAGCTATTTCTTTTCCTAGAGTTTCATAGTTTTGTTTGTAGAGTTCTTTCACATTCTTTGTTATGTAAATTGCCAAATATTTCATCATCATTGGCACTGCTGTAAAAGGAATAGAGTCCTTTACTGGTTTTTCAGCTTGACTATTGTTGGTATATATAAAGACTACAGATTTGTGCCATTGATTTTGTAATCTGAGATGCTGCTGTATTCCTTGGTCCCTTCTAAGAGTTTTGTAGTTGAATCCTTGGGGTTTCCCAGATATAAAATCATATCATCAGCAAAGAATACAACTTTGAACTCCTCTGAAACTATATGGATATGCTTGATCACCTTTTCTTGCCTGATGGTGATGACAAAGACTTCCATTACAATGTTAAAAAGCAGTGGAGACAATGGGCAACCTTGCCTTGTTCCCAACCTGAGTGGAAATGATTTCAATTTAATTACATTCAATAGGATATTGGCAGTGGGTTTGCTGAAGATGACTTCTATCAGTTAAGAAATGTCCCTTCTGTACCTATTTCCTACTTCTTTTCTTTTTTTTTTTTTTGGCAGTTTTTGGGAGGGGTCAGGTTTGAACCTACCCCCTGTGTTATATGAGGCCAGTGCCTCAGACCTTTGAGTCAGAGGTACTGTCCTGTACCTATTTTCTTAAGTGTTCTGATCATGAAAGAATGCTGGATATTCTCAAAGATTTTTTTTGTATCTATTGAGAGAATCACATGGTCTTTGTTTTTTATTTTGTTTTATGTGATGAATTATGTTTATTGATTTATGTATATTGAACAAGTCTTTAGACACTGGGATCAAACCTACTTGGTCATGGTGTATGATTTTTTTCATGTGTTACTGGATTCTGTTTGCTAGGATCTTCTTCAATATTTTTGAATCGATAGTCATTAGAGATATTGGTCCATAATTTTCTGTTCTTTTGGTGTCTTTTCCTGGTTTGGGGATCAAGGTGATGTTTGCTTCATAGAATGTGTTGGGTAGTATTCATGGTTTTACTATATTTTGGAAAACGTTTAGTAATATAGGTACTCCTTCCTTTTTTAAGATTTGGTAAAATTCTGATGTGAAGTCATCTGCTCCTGGACTTTTCATTTTGGGGAGATTTTCCATATTTTCTGCTATTTTATACCTTAACGTGGGCCTTTTCAACATTTCCGTCTCCTGACTAAGAATAGGAAGGTGACATGCTTCCAAGTATTAGTTTACTTCCTTCAGATTTTCATATTTCATAGAATAGAGTTTCTTCTAAAATTCATTAAGGATTTTTTTGAATTTCTGAGGAGTCTGTTGTCATTTTGTCCTTGTCATTTCTGATTGATGAAATTAGAGATTTTAATCTTCTTATCCTGGTTAGGATTGCCAAAGTTTCCAAAGTTTTTTTTTTTTTTTTTCTATTTTATCGACCTTTTCAAGCAACCAATTTTTTTCCTTTATTGATCTGTTGTATGTTGCATTTGTTCTCAGTTCATTTAATTCTGCTCTAATTTTGGTTATTTATTTTCTTCTTCTGGGTTTGGAATTGGAATGTTCTTCCTTTTCCAGTATTTTTAGATGTCCCATTAAGTTGTTAAATTTCTCTCTTTCTATTCTCTTGAGGAAAGCTTGCAATGCTGTAAATTTCCCTCTTACAACTGCGATTGTGGTATCTCAGAGGCTCTGCTAATTTGTGTCTTCATTATCATTTTGCTCCAAAAATTTGGTAATTTCTTTTTATTCTCATCTATGACCAAGTTATCATTCAGCATATGGTTATTTAGTTTCCATGTTTTTATATGAGAATGCAAATTCATGTTGTTACTGAGTTCAACTTGTATTCCATGATGGTATGAATAGATGCAAGGAATAACTTTTTCTATTTTTTTTTTTTTTTTTTAGAGACAAAGTCTCAGTTTGCCACTCTCAATAGAATACCATGGCATCACAGCTAACAGAATACTCCAGCCCTTGGGCTTAGCCAATTCTCTTGCCTCAGCCTCTCAAGTAGCAGGGGACTACATGCACTTACCACAACACACAGCTACTTTTTTTGCAGTTTGACCAGGTCTGGGTTTGAACCCCATGCCCTCAGTATCTGGGGCTGGTGCCCCACTCACTAAGCCACAAGCACCACCCAAGGAATAATTTTTATTCCTTTACATTTTCTGAGGTTAACCTTGTGACCAAAGATGTGATCAATTTTGGAGTGTGTTCCATGAGCTAATGAGAAGAATGCGAATTCAATTTTGTTGGGATGAGGTGTTCTCTATATGTCTGTGAAATCCAATTATTGAATGGTTAAGGTTAAGTCTAAAACTTCTTTGCTTAGTTTGTTTCCTTTCTTTTTTTTTTTTTTTTTTTTTTTTGGTAGAGACAGAGTCACATTCTAGCATTTTATCACACTCAGTAGATTGCCATGGCACCACACAGCTCACAGCAATCCCCAACTCCTGGGCTTAGACAATTGTCTTGCCTCAGCCTCCTGAGTAGCTGGAAATACAGGCAGACACCACAAAACCTATCTATTATTTTGTTGTTATTGCAATTTGACCAGGGCCAGGTTTCAACCCACCAACCTCAGTATTACGGACTGGTATTCTATCCACTGATCCAAAGGCACCACCCTTTGCATAGTTTCTTATTGGAGGATTTTTCCAACATTGCCAGAGGGGTACCAAAATCTCCAACTTTTATGGTATTGGAGGAAATATAGATGCTCATATCTGTTAGAGTGTCTGTTCTTAATTGAGGAGCATTACAGTTGAGTGTATAAATGTTAATAATTGAAATCTCATCATGTTGAGTGTTAACCTTACCAGATATGTAGTGATGATCCTTATCTTTCCTTACTTTTGTTGGCTTAAAGTGCATTACATTTGCAAAGAAAATTAACACCTGCTTTTTTCTGATTGCCATTTGCCTGAATTATGGATGACCATCCCTTCTTGCCAAGACTATATTGTTTTTTTTAAGGCAAGATGAGATTATTCTTTGCAGCAGATATGTGACCTCAGTTTTCATATTCAACTAGCCAACCTGTGCCTTTTTAGAGGACAATTTAAGTCATTCACATTAATTGAGAATGTTGATAAGCCTGGTAGTATTTTGAGTTTCGACTGTTTTAAAAGTCCAGTGGATATTTTTAATCCTTTTGCCGTGGTAGAAGTTGGAATTTCATCTAAAGTTTCTGTGTGAGTTCATTTTCGGTGTAGAAGATCATGCTGGTCATTATGGAGGATAAATCTGAGAATATCCTGGATAGCTTGTTTAGTTATGGCAAATTTCTTCAACATGTGAATGTCATTAAAGTATTTAATTTCTCCACCACAAATGAAACTGCGTTTAGCTGGATACAGGATCCTGGGTTGAATGTTATTTTGTTTTACTAAGTTAAAAGTCAATGACCATCATTTTCTAGCTTGAAAAATTTCAACAGAGAGTTGTGACGTCCATTTATAATATTCTGCTACTTGTAAGTTACGCTTTTCTTATTTCTAGCTGCTTGCAGAATTTTCTCCTTCATATTAACTTTGGTGAGGTTAACTATAATATGTCTGGGAGATACTTTCTTTGAGTTGAGTCATTCTAGGGTTCTGAAACTGTCTTCTGTCTGGATTTCTGACAATCCAGCCATGTTTCAAGTTCTCCTTGATTATCACTTCAACTAGAGCATATGGGCTTTTTGAAGCAACCTCTTTGGCTTCAGGAATTACCATAAGGCAAATATTAGTTTTCCTTGAATTTTGCCTGAACTCTCTGAGAGAATTATTCATTTTTGCACTCCACGTCTCATTCTTTTGAGCATTTGGGACCATTCAAATCTTTACCTTCAATGTCTGAAATCCTTTCTTATGCCTCTTCTATTCTGTTACTGGGGGATTCTACTTTATTTCTCAGATCTGTAAGGGCTGCAAGTTTTTGCCTCAATGTGCCAAAAACTTTGGTGATTTTGTCTTTGAATTCATTGAATTCTTGACACAACATTTGAAATGCTCCTTGAATTTCAAATTACAACTTTACTACCACTCTGTTAATCTTATTTGCAATCCAAATTCTGAATTTGATTTGTGACATCATAGGCATTTGTTTATGAATGGAATCTTGTGGAGTGTCGACCTTGCTTTTCCTTGGGGTAGTTGATCTCCTCTGATGTTTCATGATGCCCAGAGTTTTTCAACTGATTCCACCCCATGATATTTTTCACCATTTGGCTAGATAAGGTGAAATTGGGTTGGGGGATCCTAGAGTAGTGATTAACCATCCCTTTTTCCAAGAGCTGGGACTGCTGACTACAGCTTTTCCCCTACAGCTTTGCAAAGGCCCAAGACAGTACTGTGGCCTGAGACATTGGGGACCTGCTTGCTGTGGTAGAGCCAAGAGGCTATTTATTTTTTCATTTAGTCTCTGTCCAGTCTTGGTGAATCAGCAACTCTTCCTTGAATTCTCAGCCTCTGAGAAATACCAGCAACTACAACAGCCCCCCCCCCCCCCCCAGGGACAAAAGCAAAAGCAAAGTCAAACCTTCCCAGAACAACACAACCAGGGTAACACATTGGATGGTCAGTCCTCAGGTGATTAGCCCAGATCAAAAGTTCCAAATCAATTGAACCAGTCAGCAGGCAGTCTTAAGTAAAAGGGTTGAAAATTTCTCCAGCAACTAGATATAAGGCATCTGCTGACAGGAGTGTGACTTGCTCCGGTGCTCTGTGGAGTGGTAAGGGCCCACACAACACATGAATTAGTCTGGGAAGGTTGATGCCTTCTTCCCCACCTTGCACCTCTAACACACCCAGTCACTGGTAACCCCACAGAGTTGTGATCCACTTCCCTCAGATGAACAGATTCTCCAGGGATTGGCGACTGCCTGAGTCACAGGGAACCCCACTCTGCCAAAAGCTGGAGGGGAGAGGTAAAGGCTAACAACCTCTGGTCCCTAATGCAAGCTAGGGAGTTTAACTCAGTTCCAGTCCCCACCTAGAAAGTTGTAAACTTTGACTCAGACCCACCCTGTGCCAGCACCCCTGTGCATATTCTCATGGTGTCTTAGGATCCACTTCACTCTGTGTTGGGGCAGGCACTGTTAGAGCTCACAAATGGCTCTCAGTTTCTGTCTGTCACTGGACTGGTGCTGCTACAATGCTTACTTTTATCCCCACTATGGTCCCCTGGGCCCTGGGGAAATGTTGGGCTCACAAAACAGAAATTCTGACTCATCCCTGCCCTGGGATTATGCTGCCTCTGCGCACTTGGATTCTGTTCTCCATCCCCGCAGTACCCCCCATAGGCAGGTACCGCCTCAGGCATACCCTTTGCTCACAAGGCCTGTGTTTCCATCCCAGATCTATTCCACCAATGGTTGCCACAGGAGTAGATGCCCATTTCCCTCTGGTTGCTAAGAGAGGAGGAAGCGTATCTCCAAATAATCCCCAGGCATGTGAGCCCTAATCTTCCCGCCACTGTTGCTGCTGCACTGTACCATGGGGAATTGCTTCACCATCTTCCTTATGGCTCCCTCACTTCACATTCCCCACTCCACACCCATCGCACAGAACCAGCACAGACCTGGAACAGCCAAAGCCCCATCCACACCTCTCAAGAAAATGCCCAAGAGCCTGGACTCCATGGGGTACAGGCTTCCAATCTTTGGATTGAGAGTTCAGGGGAGTTCTGGGAGTTCTGAATTGTGTGTACAATCTATGTTCAGTTTTATGCCTGGTAAGAGAGTACCATGGGACACTACTGTGTACTCTCTGGGGAAGGAGTTCTGAATTTAGAGGTTCTCTCTCATGGGATAAAATAGGAAGAGAACTAAACTCTGCTCACTTGTTGGTAAAAAGTACTGCCATCTGTTCTCCTGGGGTAACAACTATAGAAAATACAGAAGATGGCTGACTGGATGCAGCTTCCAAAAGAGGATCCTGTTCAAAATTAAAGATAACCTCTGGAAACTGCACAATTAAGCTGAAGACTGGGAGCCCAGCCAAGAGAGAGAAGTGATAAGTGCAGGTCACCCCTGCTGAGGCAAGCTGTGACTCCAAGAAAGCATGTTTCAGGTATAAAATTCATCTGAAAGGAAAAGTATCCATCCCATCCCCCAAGAAAGCTGTTTTTTGTTTGTTTGTTTTTCTGTTTCCTTTCTTATTTCTCTTCGTTTGCTCCTGCAGGTTTTCTACAGACAACTGGTGAACTGTGGACTTCTTGTCTCACCCCACAGAAGAGTGTTGTGGGAAATGAGGACTGCTTCCTCAGAGTGACTCTGCTGTGACTCTGAACACTCGCTTGCTAGGCATAAAAACTGAACTAATTTTTTCCCCACCATTCTCAACTTACAGTAGATCCTTCCCCCCTTACGAGATGAACTGGAAGCCTAACCCCAGTTGAGACTGAGGGAGGAGGTTCTTGAGCAGCAACCCCCTGTCCCTGCCTGCCGGTGCAAGCAACCCACCAGCAAGAGACTCTAGGGGGTTGTGGCGAGCCTCCTTCCACCTGGCCAAGGACTCCCTCAGCAACCACAAGGACCTGCACCCCACAACCGCAGGGTCTCCGCTGGCCTGCCTTCAGCCAGGGATTCCACCAGTGACCACGAGGCTCTGTGCCCCGCACCTTCCAGGGCTCTGCAAGCCCGCTCTGGCCAGGAACTCCTCTGATCACCATGCATCACCATATCCTGCATCCGCAGGGCATCTGAACATTTACCCCCGGCCAAGAATAATACCGGTTACTGCATAGATCTGCACTGCGTGCCTGCTGGGCCTCCACACGCCTGCCCATCCAAAGGGCCTTCTAACCTCTGTGCCCAGTCAGGGACACTGCTACAACCATGAAGCCCAGGCTCCCACGCCTGCTGAGCATCTTCAGACCTGCCACCAGCCTGGAACTCTTCTAGCGACTGCAGCCATACTTCCCGTGCCCGACAGGCCTTCACATGTCCGCCAGGCCTTCACATGTCCGCCTCTGGCCAGGGACTCCAGGAGCTTTGCAACCTATGTCCTCCCTCCCATACTCAGCCTACCTGCACCCTGGCCCCGCCCATCTGGCCAAGAACTTCGGAAGTGGGGGAAGGGGTCCCTCCCTCCAGAGCCCTCCCTGCCTCTGCATGGAGCCCTCCTCTTGACCAGAGACTGCTGGAGCTGTGACCACTCTGCAAAAGTCACCAGGCACCTGGAACTTCCAGAAAAGTGTGCACCATCCCCCACCCTGATGCTTAATCTGGGGGTGCCACACTCCAGAGCTGCTCCCACAGCCAGAACTCCCTGGCTGGGGCAGTCCCAGAGGAGCTACACAGGGTCACTCCCTACAAAGTTCCAGCAACAAGAGTGATCCCCCTGGGGTTGAATCTTGGAATTACATCTCCCCAACTCTAAGGCTGGCCAGAGGCAATGGTGAAAAACAAACATGAGGCAGAATCAACAGAAAAACTCTGGCAATAGGAATAATTAGAGTAGATCAATGCCCCCAAGGAATGATGAAGCACACCCCGCACAAGATCCCATGCATAAAGAAATGGCTGAGTGTCAGAAATTGAATTCAGAAAATGGATAGCAAATAAGATCAATAAAATGGTGGAAAATATGGAATTCAAATTTCAAACAGTAATCCAAAAGATGTCTCAAGAATTCAATCAATTCAAAGACAAAATGACCAAAGATTTTGACACATTTGGACAATAATTTGCAGCCCTCAAAGATCTGAGAAATACAGTAGAAACCCTCAGTAAGAGAATGGAGCAAGCAGAAGACAAGATTTCTGACATTGAAGACAAAGCATTCGAATGCTCCCCAACCCTCAACAAGGAACAGTAATGGAAGGCAAAAACAGATCACTCTCTCAGAGAACTCTGGGATAATTTGAAGAAAACCAATATTCACCTTGTAGGGATCCCTGAAAGCAGCTTTGAAAGACACAGAGTCTCTTCATGAGATTGTGAAAGAGAACTTTATAGACATGCCATAGATTCTGAAATTCAGATAGAAGACAATTTCAGAACCCCAGCATGACTCAACCTGAATCAGACATCTCCCTAAACATCATAATCAACGTCACTAAAGTTAATATAAAGGAGAAAATTCTGAAAGCAGCCAGATGTAAGAAAACCATAACCTATAAAGGGCAGAATATTAGAATAACTGCAGAACTCTCTGCTGAATCCTTTCAAGCAAGAAGAGGATGGTCATCGGCTTTTAGTCTCCTAAAACACAATAACTTTTAACCCAGGATCCTGTATCCAGCTAAGCAGAGTTTCATGTATGATGGAGAAATTAAATATTTTAATGACATCCACATGTTGAAGAAATTTGCCATAACTAAACCAGCTCTCCAGGATATTCTCAGACCTATTTTCCATAATGACCAGCATAATCCTCCACCACAAAAGTAAACTCACTCAGAAACTTTTGATCAAATTCCAACTTTCAAAGTGGTAAATGGATTAAAAATTTCCACTGGACACTTGAAGGGTTTATCAATAGTCTCAATTAATGTGAATGGGTTAAATTGTCCTCTAAGGAAGCACAGTTTGGCTGACTGGATACAAAAACTCAGGCCAGATATGTGGTGCATACAACATTCTCATCTTACCTTAAAACATAAATATAGGAGGTGGAGCCAAGGTGGTGTTCTGTAGCCAGCTATCTACAGAGGCTCCCATCCAGAAAGAGAGTTAAAGGACAGAAATTTAGCAAGAAAGCCCATAGTTCACATCTGAACCAAAAGAGAAGGTTGAAGAATGCACATCAACCCTGCTGAGGCGACCTGCAACCCCAAGGATACAAACAAAATGTACAGAATCCATTGCCAAGTGGACAGGAGTCCCACCCCCATGAGAATAGCTCTCAGTATACTCCCTACTTCCATACAAACAAGTGAGAAGATTTCAAACGTCCTCCAATTTTTCTCCATGGGAGAGACCTTCTAAAAACCAGAACTTCTTCACCTACTAGGGTACCCTGGCACTCTCCTGCCAGGCATAAAACTGTATTAAACTGTATATACTCTTTAACTGCAAGTTTGAACTCCTGGCACTCCACTCCACTCTCACCCCTAAGACTGGAAGCCCATGAAATTCAGATTCTTGGGCATTTTCTCGAGGAGTGTAGATGGGGCATGGACTGTTGCTGATCTGTGTTGAATTTCCGGCTTGGGAGTAAGGAGAAGATAATCGGCTGAGGGATAGGTGGTAGCCTGAGGCACCGGCAGTGGTGGAGCGGTGAGAGTGGGCCTCTCACACCTGGGGATATTTTGAAAGAACACCCCCAGTCACTCTGGGAAACCCTGGGAGGCTGGGCAGCTTCTCTGGTGGTGGTCGCTAGCAGAAGAGATCTGGGACAGAGTGCAGTCTCCGAGAGTAAAGGGCATGCCTGAGGCGGAACTGAACTGGGCGAATCACGGGGATTAAAATACATGCACAGAGGTAGCAGACACCCAGGGTGGGGCTGACCCAGAGGACTACTTTGCTGAGCTTCAGAAGCACTTGGCCCTGAGGGGATCAAAACTGGGACAAAGCGGGAAAATAGCCAGGACAGAAACAAATTCAGCAAAGTTGTTTTATTCTGTCAACATTATCAGGGAGAGGGCTGTAACTGAGTGAATCGTCCCAGGCAATATCAAGCACCCAAAGATGTAGGCCTCACCTCCCCCTGCAGAATAGTGACAGAGAGTGTTAGAGAGTGGAGGTCTGGCTGAGGAGAATGAGATATCCCTGTGACTCAGGCAGTTGCAAAACCCTGGAGCATCTGTTCTTTGGAGGGAACAATATCACAGCCCTGTGGGGTTACAAGTGACTGGGTGTGACAGAGGTGCAAAGTGGTGAAGGAGGCATCAACCTTGCCAGACCAATTTATTTTCTGGGGGAGTCCCTCTGGTCTCACAGAACACCAGAACGAGTTATACTAGAACTGCCACCAGACACCTGCTATCTAGTTGTCAGAGAACTTTTGAACTCTCCCAACTGAGGCCAGAGATAACTGGGACAATTGATTAGGACCTCTTCAACTGGGCCAATGACACAAGGACTATCCAAAGTAGTACCCAGAGTGTGTAGTAGTGGGAAGGTTTAATTTTCCTTTTCCAACTGTTGCCTGAGGGGGGTGAGGTGAAAAAACTGCTGGTATTTCTCCATAGCTCAAACTTCAACCCAGAGTCACTGATTCTCTAGGGTATGACAGAGACCAGCTGAAAACAAGACAGACCCACTTAACCACACCACACCAAGAAGGTCCCCAGTTTCTCAGGCAGTAGCATGGTACAGGTTCATGGCAAAACTCTAGAGGAACAGGTATAGATGTCAGTCTCAGCTTTCACACAAAGGAATGTCCAATCATTACTCCTAGAACCCACAACCCAACTTATCCTTATCTGCTCATCTTGCCAAATGGTGCAAAATAATCATGGGGCGGAATCAGCGAAAAATCTCTTGCAACATGAACAAGCAGAGCAGATCAACCCCCCAAGGAACAATTTGGTGGACACAACAGAAGATCCTATGCATAAACAGATGGCTGAGATGTCAGCATAAGATTCCATGCATAAAAAAATGGCTGAGATGTCAGTAACCAAATTCAGAATTTGGATTGCAAATAAGATCAATAAAATAGAGAAAAGTTGGATATAGAAATTCAGGGGGCATTTCAAAAATTTGTGTGAGAAATCAATGAATTTAAAGACAAAATGCCCAAAGATTTTGACATATTGTGACAAGAAGTTGCAACCCTCAAAGATCTGAGAAATACAGTAGAATCCCTCAGTGACAGAATGGAGCAAGCAGGAGAAAGGATTTCTGACATGAAAGACAAAGCTTTTGAACACTCAAAAACATCCAAAGAGGAAGAGAAAGGGAAAGCAAAAACTGATCATTCTCTCAGAGAGCTCTGGAATAATTCAAAGAAAACCAATATTCACCTTATAGGGATACCTGAAAGCAATGAAGTGGCCTTACGGAGTCTCTTCCATACTCTCTGGAGTCTCTATATTTGAAAGGCACAGAGTCTCTTCTTCATGAGATTATGAAAGACAACTTTCCAGACATGTCAAAAGATTCTGAAATTCAGATAGCAGACAGTTTCAGATCCCCAGCACAACACAACCTAAATAAGACATCCCCCAGGCCTATCATAATGACCAGCGTAATCATCAACTACAAAAGTAAACTCACTCAGAAACTTTCAATCAAATTCCAACCTGCACAGTGACAAAAGGATTAAAAATGTCCACTGGACTTTCAAAAGGCTTATCAATATTCTGAATTAATATGAATGGTTTAAATTGTCCTACAAAGGTGGGCAGGTTGGCTGACTGGATACAAAAACTCAGGCCAGATATCTGCTGCATAAAAGAATCTCATCTTACCTTAAAAGGTAAATAAATACTCAAGGTGAAGAGATGTCATCTATATTCCAGGCAAATGCAAGTCAGAAAAAAAGCAGGCATTGCAATCTTATTCTCAGATACAATAAATTTTAACCACCCAAAGTAAGGAAGGATAAGGATGGACACTTCATATTTGTTAAAGGTAATACTCAATATGATAACATTTCAATTATTAATATTGATGCATCCAACCAGGATGAGCCTCCATTTATAAGAGAAACTCTAACAGATATGAGCAACTTCATTACCTCCAGATCAATAGTAGCCAGAGATTTTAACACCCCTTCAGCAGTGCTGGACAGATCATACAAAAAGAAGCTAAGCAAATAAATTTTAGATTTAAACTTAACCATTCAACATCTGGATTTAACAGACATCTACAGAACATTGCATCCCAACAAAACTGAATACACATTCTTCTCATCAGCCAACAGAACATACTCCAAAATCGATCACATTCTAGGTCACAAGTCTAACTTCAGCAAATTAAAAAAAATAGAAATTATTCCTTGCATCTTCTCAGACCATCATGGAATAAACATTGAACTCAATAACAACAGGAATCTCCATACAATAACATGGAAGCTAAATACCTTATGCTGAAGGATAGAGGGGTCATAGAGGAGATTAAGAAGGAAATTACCAAATTTTTGGAATAAAATGTCAATGAAGAAACACATTATCAGAACTTCTGGGATACTGCAAAGGAAATCTTAAGAGGGAAATTTATAGCAGTGTAAGCTTTCCTGAAGAAAATGAAGAAAGGAAGTTACCAACTTAATGGAACATCTTAAGCAACTGGAGAAGGAAGAACATTACAACCCCAAACCAAGCAGAAGAAAAGAAATAACAAAAATTAGAGCAGAATGAAATGAAATTGAAAACAAAAGAATTATAGAACAAATCAATAAATCAAAAAGTTGTTTTATGAAAAGGTCAATAAAATAGATAAACTTTTGGCTAACCTAACCTGGAAAAGAAGACTAAAATCTCTAATTTCATCAATTAGAAATGGTAAAGACGAAATAACAACAGACTCCTCAGAAAGTCAAAAAATCCTTAATAAATATTAAAAGAAACTTTACTCTCAGAAATATGAAAATCTGAAGGAAATTAACCAACACTTGGAAGCACGCCACCTACCAGGACTTAGCCAGAATGGAGTGGAAATGTTGAACAGGCCTGTATCAAGTTCTGAAACAGCATCAACTACACAAAATCTCCCTAAAAAGAAAAGTCCAGGATCAGATGGCTTCATGTCAGAATTCTACCAAACCTTTAAGGAAGAACTAGTACCTATATTGCTAAACCTCTTCAAAAATATAGAAAAAGAAGGACTACTACCCAACACATTCTATGAAGCAAACATTACCTTGATCCCTAAACCAGGGAAAGATCCAACAATAAAATAAAATTATATACCAATATCACTAATGAATGTTGATGGAAAAATATTCAACAAGATCCTAACAAACAGAACCCAAGAATACATCAAGAAAATTAAACACCATGACCAAGTGGGCTTTATCCCAGCATCTCAAGGCTGGTTCAATATATGTAATCCATAAATGTAATTCAGCGCATAAACAAATTAAAAATTAAAGACCATACGATTCTCTCAATTGATGCAGAAAAAGGTTTTGACAATATCTAGCATCTCTTCATGATCAGAATATTTTTAAAAATTGGTATAGAAGGGACATTTCTTAAACTAATAGAGGACATCTACAGCAAACCTACAGCCAATATTGCAGCAAACCCTCCATTCAATATTGTATTGAATGGAGTTAAAGTGAAGTCATTTCCACTTAGATCAGGAACCAGGCAATGTTGTCCATTATATCCTCTGCTCTTCAACATTCTAATGGAAGTTTTAGCCATTGCAGTTAGGGAAGAAAAGGCTATCAAGGGTATCCACATAGGGTCAGAAGAGATCAAACTTTCACCGTTTGCAGATGATATGATTGTATATCTGGAAAAATCCAGGCATTCTACTACAAAACATTTAGATGTGATTAAGGAATACAGCAATGTCTCAGGCTACAAAATCAACACCCATAAATCTGTAGCTTTTATGTATATGAATAATAGCCAAGCCAAAAAAAAAACAGTCAAGGACTACATTCCTTTCACATTAGTGCTAAAGAAGATGAAATATTTGGGAGTTTACCTAACAAAGAATGTGAAAGATCTCTATAAAGAAAACTATGACAGTTTAAGAAAAGAAATAGCTGAAAATGTGAACAAATGGAAAAACATACCATGCTCATGGTTGAGAAGAATCCACATTGTTAAAATGTCCATACTGCCCAAAGCAATACATAATTTTAACGCAATTCCTATTAAAGCTCCATTGTCATATTTTAAAGACCTTGAAAAAATAATACTTCATTTTGTATGGAATCAGAAAAAAACCTAGAGTAGCCAAGACATTACTCAGAAATAAAAACAAAGCAGGAGGAATCACAGTACCAGACCTGAGACTGTACTATAAATCGATAGTAATCAAAACAGCATGGTACTGGCACAAAAACAGAGAGGTAGATGTTTGGAACAGAATAGAGAACCAAGAGATGAAACCAGCTACTTGCTGTTACTTGATCTTTGACAAACCAATTAAAAACTTGCAGTGTGGAAAAGACTCCCTATTTAACAAATGGTGCTGGGTGAACTGGCTAGCAACCTGTAGAAGACTAAAACTGGACCCACACCTTTCACCATTAACTCAGATAGACTCTCACTGGATTAAATATTTAAACTTAAGACATGAAAATATAAAAATTCTAGAAGAAAGTGCAGGGAAAACTCTTGAAGCAATTGGCTGGGTGAATATTTTATGAGGAGGACTCCTCAGGCAATTGAAGAAGTATCAAACGTACACTACTGGGACCTGATCAAACTAAAAAGCTTCTGTACAACCAAGAACATAGTAAGTATAGCAAACAGACAGCCCTCAGAATGGGAGAAAATATTTGCAGGTTATGCCTCCTGCAAAGGTTTAATAACCAGAATCCACAATGAAGTCATACGTATTAGAAGAAAAAGAACAAGTGATCCCATTTCAGGGTGGGCAAAGGACTTGAAGAGAAAATTCTCTAAAGAAGACAGGTGCATGGTCTACAGACACATAAAAAATGCTCACCATCCTTAATCATCAGAGAAATACAAATCAAAACTACTTTGAGATATCACCTAACTCCAGTAAGATTAGCCCACATACCAAAATCCCCAAACCAGAGATGTTGGCGTGGATGTGGAGAAAAGGGAACACTTCTACACTGCTGGTGGGAATGCACACTAATATGTTCCTTTCAGAAGAGTGTTTGGAGTCTACTTAGAGATCTAAAAATAGACCTTCCACTCAACCCTACAATTCCCTTACTAGGTATATACCCAGAAGACCAAAAATCACACTACAACAAAGACATCTGTACCAAAATGTTTATTGCAGCTCAATTCATAATTGCCAAGTCATGG
>CAUYON010003890.1:0-24175 GCA_963573935.1 Arctocebus calabarensis
TCTGGTTGCTTTCAAAATTTTCTCCTTCATATTAACTTTAGTGAACTTAATTATGATGTGCCTGGGGGATGTTTTATTCAGGTTGAGTCGTGCTGGGGTTCTGAAACTGTCTGCTATCTGAATTTCAGAATCTCTTGGCATGTCTGGAACGTTCTCTTTCATAATCTCATGAATACGGGATTCTGTGTCTTGTGAAGCTGCTTCATTGCTTTTGGCAATCCTTATGAGGCAAATATTGGTTTTCTTCAAGTTATCCAAGAGCTCTCTGAGAGAGTGATCTGTTTTTGCCTTCCATTTCTCTTGCTCTTTGGAGGGTTGAGAGCATTCGAAATCTTTGTCTTCCATGTCAGATATACTTTCTTCTGCTTGCTCCATTCTGTTACCGAGGGATTCTACTGAATTTTTCAGATGTTTAAAGGCTGCAACTTCTTGTCTCATGTGTCAAAATCTTTGGTCATTTTGTCTTTGAATTCATTGCATTCTTGAGACATCTTTTGGGTCATCTTTGAACTACTGCTTGAAATTCTAATTCTATCTTTTCCTCCATTCCACTGATCTTATTTGCAATCTAGATTCTGAATTTGATTTCTGATAGCTCAGCCATTTGGCTATGCAGGAGATCTTGTGCTGTGTCTGCCTTGTTGTTACTTGGAGGGATTGTTCTACTCTGATTATTCGTATTTCCAGAGTTTTTCCTTTGATTCTGCCCCATGGTTGTTTTTCACCATTGTGTCTGGCCCTTCAAGTGGTGGGCACAGGTCCATGTGGTTGTCTGGGAAGTTTTTGGCCAGCGGTTGGCCTGCAGAGAGGCCTGGCAGTCGCCGGTGGAGTCCCTGGAAGAAGGCTGGCCTGTGGAGGCCCCATGGGTGCCAGGCAGAGGCCCACGCAATTGCTGGGAGTGACCCTGGCTAGGGGCCTGGCAGTCATGGGCAGAGTCCCTGGCAGAAAGCAGACCTACAGAAGCCCAGCAAGTGTGGGATGCAGGGCCAGGTGGTTGTCGGGGGAGTTCCTGGCTAGGGGCAGGCCTGCAGGTGCCTAGCAGTCACCTGCAGAGTCCCTGGCAGAAGGCTGGCCTGCAGAAGCCCCATGGGTACCAGGTAGAGGCCCGCATTGTCACCGGTAGTGTCCCTGACTAGGGGCGGACCTGTGGGGCCACTGTGGGTGCCAGGCAGAGGCCCGCACAATCGCCGGGGGAGTTTCTGGCCGGGGGCAGACCTGCAGAAGCCTGGCAGTTGCCGGCAGAGTCTCTAGCAGAAGGCGGGCCTGAAGAAGTCAGGCAAGCACGGGGCACAGGGCCAGGTGGTCACCGGGGAGTTCCTTGCCCAGGCTGGGCCTGCAGAGGCCTGGCGGTTGCAGTCAAAGTTACCGGCAGAAGGAAGGCCTGCAGAAGCCCTTCAAGCTGAGTCACGGGGCCAGATGGTCACCAGGGGATTTGCTCGCCAGCGGAGGGCCTTCAGGGATCCTGTGGGTGCCAGGCAGAGGCCTGTGAGGTCGCCGGGGGAGTTCCTGGCTAGGGGCAGACCTGCAGAGGCCTGGCGGTTGCTGGCAGAGTCTCTAGCAGACAGAAGACCTGTGGAAGACCAGCAAGCACGGGCATATGGCCAGGAAGTAGCCAGGAGCGCTTCTGGCTGTGGGCTGCCCTGTAGAAGCCTGGTGGTTGCAGGCAGGATTCCTGGTAGAAGGCAGGCCTGTGGAAGCCCTGCAAGCTCGGGCATGGAGCCGCACTGTCACCAGGGATTTACTTGCTAGGGGCAGACCTACAGGGGCCCTGCGGGTGCCTGGCAGAGGCCTGCGTGTTTGCTGGGAGAGTTCCTGGCTGGGGACAGACCTGCAGAGGCCTGGGAGTCCCTGGCAGAGTCTCTAGCAGACAGTGGACCTGTGGAAGACTGGCAAGCACGGGCATAGGGCCAGGCAGTTGCTGGGAGCGTTTCTGGCTGTGGGCCGATCTGCAGAGGCCTGGCAGTTGCAGGCAGAGTTCCTGGCAGAAGGCAGGCCTGCGGAGGCCCTGCAAGCTCGGGCATGGAGCCGCATGGTCGCAGGGGATTTAGTGGCCAGGGGCCGGCTTGTGGGGGTCCTGCAGGTGCCATGCAGAGGCCCGCATGGTCGCAGGGGGAGGAATTCCTGGTCGGGGGCAGACCTGTGGAGGCCTGGCAGTCGCTGTCAGAGTTTCTAGTAAACGGCAGAAGTGCGGAAGCGTGGCAAGCTCGGGGTGCAGGGCCAGGCACTAACCTGTGGCTTCCCTGGTCAGAGGGGAGGGAGGCTCTCCGTGGCCCTGCCCACAGTCTTTTCCTGGTGGGGCACTTATTTCGGCAGGTGGGGGTGGGAGCACTGCTCAGGACCTCCTTCCTCAGTCTTAGTGGGGGGTAGGCTTCTGGTTCATCAGGTAAGGGGGGAAGAGTGTACAGTAAGTTCAGAATGGTGGGGAAAACTTTAGTTCAGTTTTTCTGCCTAGCAAGAGAGTTTTCAGAGTCACACCAGGGTGCTCAGGGGAAGCACACCTTACTTCCCACAGCACTCTTCCATGGGGTGAGACAAGAGGTCCACAGTTCACCGCTTGTCTGTAGAAAACTCACAGGAGCAAAAGAGGAGAATAAAAAGAAAGGAAACAGAAAAGCAAGAAACTTTCCAAGAGCTTTCTTGGAAGAGGGAATGGGCACTCTTCCTTTGAGATGAATTTTGTACCTGAAGTGTGCTTTCTTGGGGTTGCAGCCAGTCTCAGCAGAGGTGATCCACAGAAATTACTTCTCTCTCTCAGCTGGGCTCCCAGTATTCAGCTTATTTGTGCAGTTTCTGGAGGTTATCTTCCCTTTTGGACAGGAGCCTTTTTCGGAAGCTGCTTCCAGTCAGCCATCTTGCTCCACCCCAAGACATTTCAATTCTAAATATTTATGCACCCAATTTAAATGCCCCTAGATTCTTGAAACAGACCTTACTCAGTTTGAGCAATATGATATCCTATAATGCCATAATAACAGGGGACTTTAATATTCCTCTTACAGAGCTGGACAGATCCTCTAAACAGAAATTAAACAAGGAAATAAGGGACTTAAGTGGGACCCTAGAACAACTGTGCTTTATAGATGCATATAGAATATGCCATCTCACAGATAAAGAATATATATTCTTCTCATTGACCCATGGAACATTCTCCAAAATTGATCATATCCTAGGACACAAAGCAAACCTCAACAGAATCAAAAGAATTAAAATCTTACCTTGTATTTTCTCAGACCACAAGGCACTAAGGGTGGAACTCAACTCCAACAGAAATGTCCAACCCTACCCAAAGGCGTGGAAATTAAACAATCTTCTGTTAAATGACAGTTGGTTGCAGGAAGAAATAAAACAGGAAATAATTCATTTCCTTGAGTATAACAACAATGAAGACACAATCTACCAAAACCTGTGGGATACTGCAAAAGCAGTTCTAAGAGGAAAATTTATTACTTTAGATGCCGACATTTGAAATACAGAAAGAAAGCGCATCAGCAAACTCACAAGCCAACTTATGGAATTGGAAAAAGAAGAACAATCTAAGCCTAAACACAGCAGAAGAAAAGAAATATTCAAAATTAAATGAGAGATCAACAAAATTGAAAACAAAGAATCATTCAGAAAATTAATGAAACAAGGAGTTGGTTTTTTAAAAAAATAAATAAAATAGATAAACCTTTGGCCAGACTGACTAGGAATAGAAAAGTAAAATCTCTAGTTACCTCAATCAGAAATGATAAAGGGGAAATTACAACTGATGCCACAGAGATACAAGACATCATCTCTGAATTCTACCAGAAACTCTATGCCCAAAAATTTGACAATGTGAAGGAAATGGATCAATATTTGGAATCACACCCTCTACCTCGACTTAGCCAGGAATAAATAGAGCTCCTGAACAGACCGATTTCAAGCACTCAGATTACAGAAACAATAAAAAATCTTCCAAACAAAAAAATGCTCTGGTCTGGATGGGTTCACACCAGAATTCTATCAAAACTTCAAGGAAGAGCTTATTCCTATACTGCAGAAATTATTACAAAAAATTGAGGAGGAAGGAATCTTCCACAACACGTTCTTTGAAGCAAACATCACCCTGATACCAAAACCAAGAAAAGACCGAACTAAAGAGGAGAATTTCAGACCAGAATATAGATGCAAAAATTCTCAACAAAATCCAAGCCAATAGATTACAGCTTATCATTAAAAAAGTCATACATCATGATCAAGTAGGTTTCATCTCAGGGATGCAAGGCTGTTTTAACATATGCAAGTCCATAAATGTTACCCACCAAATTAACAGAAGCAAAAACCAAGATCATATGATCCTCTTAATAGATGCAGAAAAAGCATTTGATAAAATCCAACATCCTTTTCTAATTAGAACACTGAAGAGTATAGGCATATGTGGCACATTTCTGAAACTGATCGAAGCTATCTAGAACAAACCCACAGCTAATATTTTACTGAATGGAGTAAAACTGAAAAATTTTCCTCTTAGGACTAGAACCAGACAGGGATGTCCTCTGTCACCATTACTATTCAACCTAGTGCTGGAAGTGCTAGCCAATGTGATTAGGCAAAACAAGGAAATAAATGGAATCCAAATGGGAGTAGAGGAGGTCAAACTATTCTTCTTTGCTGATGATATGATCTTATACTTAGAGAACCCTAAGGACTCAACCACAGGACTCCAGGAAGTCATCAGAAAATACAGCAATGTCTCAGGATATAAAATCAATGTCCACAAGTCAGTAGCCTTTGTATACGGCAACAATAGTCAAGATGAGAGGCTTATTAAGGACACAACTCCCTTCACCATAGCTTCAAAGAAAATGAAATACCTAAGAATATACCTAACAAAGGAGGTGAAGGACCTCTATAAATAAAATTATGAAATCCTAAGAAAGGAAACAGCAGAGGATCTTAACAAATGGAAGAACATACCATGCTCATGGCTGGGAAGAATCAACATTGTTAAAATGTCTATACTCCCCAAAGCAATCTACCTATTTAATGCCATCCCTATTAAGATACCAACATTGTACTTTCAAGATTTGGAAAAAATGATTCCACATTTTATATGGAACCAGAAAAAATCCTGTATAGCTAAGGCAGTTCTTTGTAATAAAAACAAAGCTGGGGGTATCACTATACCAGATTTTAGGCTGTACTACAAAGCCATAGTGGTCCAGACAGCATGGTACTGGCACAAAAATAGAGACATAGACATTTGGAATCGAATGGAAAGCCAGGAAATGAAACTAACATCTTACAACCACCTAATCTTTGATAAACCAATCAAGAACATACCTTGGCGGAAAGACTCCCTATTCAATAAATAGTGCTCGGAGAACTAGATATCCACATGCAAAAGACTGAAACTGGACCCACACCTTTCTCCACTCATAAAAATTGATTCAAGATGCACAAAGGACTTGAATTTAAGGCATGACACAATAAAAATCCTAAAAGAAAGCATAGGAAAAACACTGGAAGATATCAGCCTGGGGAAAGACTTCATGAAGAAGACTGCCATGGCAATTGCAACAACAACAAAAATAAACAAATGGGAATTAATTAAACTGAAAAGCTTCTGTAAACCTAAGGAGACAACAACCAAAGCAAATAGACAACCTACACAATGGGAAAGGATATTTGCATGTTTTGAATCAGACAAAAGCTTGATAACTAGGATCTATAGAGAACTCAAATTAATCTACATGAAAAAGCCAACAATCCCATATATCAATGGGCAAGAGACATGAATAGAACCTTCTCTAAAGAAGACAGATGAATGGCTAACATATGAAAAAATGTTCATCAGCTCTAATTACTAGAGAAATGCAAATCAAAACCACCCTGAGATACCATCTAACTCCAGTGAGAATGGCCCACATCACAAAATCTCAAAACTGCAGATGCTGGCATGGATGTGGAGAGAATGGAACACTTTTACACTGCTGGTGGGACTGCAAACTAATACAACCTCTTTGGAAGGAAGTATGGAGAATTCTCAAAGAACTCGTAGAATTCTCAAAGAACTCAAGCTAGACCTCCCATTTGATCCTGCAATCCCATTACTGGGCATCTACCCAGAAGGAAAAAAATCCTTTTATCATAAGGACACTTGCACTAGAGTGTTTATTGCAGTATAATCACCAAAATGTGGAAACAGCCTAAATGCCCACCAACTCAGGAATGGATTAACATGCTGTGGTATATGTACACTATGGAATATAATCAGCCATTAAAAAAAAAATGGAGACTTTACAGCCTGGATGGAAGTGGAACACATTATTCTTAGTAAAGCATCACAAGAATGGAGAAGCATGAATCTCACGTACTCAATTTTGATAAGAGGACAATTAATGACACAGTGGGAGTAGGGAAAAGGGAAAGCAGAGAGAGAAAGAATGAGGGATGGGTGGGGAAAGGAAAAGCAGAGAGAAGGAAGGAGGGAGGGGGTTGGGTCTTGGTGGTGCCTTTTGGAGGCAAAACATGATTGTAAGAGGGACTTTACCTAATAAATGTAATCAGTATAACCTGGTTTCTTGTACCCACAATGAATCCCCAACAACAAAAAAAGAAAAGATTAATTCACACACTTGCTTAAATAAAAATGCTTATGAATGTCTACCACAACACTTTATAAAAGCAAAAATATTAAAATAACTAATACATGTATGTCAACCATTATAAAACTAGATAATGTGATGTAGATAACCAATAGGATGGTATCTGAGTGAAATTAAAACAGAGCTACAGGCATCAACTCAGATA
Organism: Arctocebus calabarensis; assembly: GCA_963573935.1. Classification (NCBI taxonomy): domain Eukaryota; kingdom Metazoa; phylum Chordata; class Mammalia; order Primates; family Lorisidae; genus Arctocebus; species Arctocebus calabarensis. The sequence goes on from CAUYON010003890.1 coordinate 6,778, forward strand.
AACTTCAACATACTATTAAGAAATGAAATGAAGTGTCCAATGATACATGTTTACTCAATCAGAAAATATTTGCTGAGCGCTATATATGTATGTGTCTGAAATGAAGAATTTTTTTAAGAGACCAAAAAACCCCATGACCCTACAACTTTGTGTTCAATATGCTTGTATTCTAGTGATAGACATAGCCAATAAGGAAGAAAATATGTTAAATGTTTAGTAAACTAGAGGGTAAAAAGTGCTGGAGAATAATAAGCAGAGAAAGGAGATGAAGGATTAGACTGAAACTTGCCATTTTAAAGGGGGTAACTTAGGAAGGCTGTAAAGCAGAATCATGTTAAATAAAGACATGAGAAGTCAGGAAACTAGCCATGGGGATACCAGGCCTTTTAGGCAAAGTGAACTGTAATTGCAAAGGCCCTATGTTTGAAGGGAAGGTTCTTTGATGTGTCCTAGTAATAGGGAGGGTCCAGACAATGATTAAATAGTCTACTACATAAAGATAATAAGAAACCACCTATTACATTTGAGAATATACAAGATAACAGTACATGCTATTTCTGAATTGATAAATATCTAATAAAATCATAAAAATAGGTTAGGAATATATACATATGTCAAATAAGTATAAAAATAAGCATGACACAGTGACTTCACGATAGGATTTTCTTTGGGTAAAATGGAATAAAATGATCAAGATGGAGTAAAATATCTTTTCACCTTTATCTTTTAAAAATGTCAAGCAAAGATGGAAAACATATTAATTTACTTTTATCTACTGAGTAAAATTTATTTAGTATGAGTTTGGTTTTCATTATATTGTTCTCTGCATTTTCCAGTATGTTTGAAATATTTCATAATTACTTTTTTTCTTTCAATTATTTATTTTTTTATTGAGACAGAGTCTCATTTTGTGGCCAAAGGTAGAGTGCCATGGCATCATAGCTTACAGCAACCTCCAACTCTTGGGCTTAAACAATTCTCTTGCCTCACCCTCCTAAGTAGCTGGGACTACAGGCACCCACCATGCCCGGCATTTTTTTGTAGAGACAGGGTCTCACTCTGGCTCAGGTTGGTCCCGCACCTCTGAGCTAAGGGCAATCCACCCACTTTGGCCTCTCATAGTGCTAGGATTATAGGCGTGAGCCACCATGCCTGGCCTCATAATTGGTTTTAAAAGGAAATGAAATAATAAGCATTTCATCAAAAGTCAAAAAATGCTGATTAAATGAAGAGATATATTTGGGTGCAAACGTGTGCGTGTTCACATATATACACACACATAAAATGAGAAGGGGGTTTGCTAGCTGTCCAAAACTCAACAGTTGTTTCAGGGATGGACTTCACATAAAAGGACACCATCTCTTCCAGGATGACACACTCACCACATTTAACATATAACATTATGTAGAAGTTAACCTATACCTAATCAACTTAATTCTATTTTGATGATGGTAAACATCGACCTGGGATCTACTTTAACCCTTTAGTGCCTCATTACCTGCTTCTAATATAATTTTGAAGTAACACTTGAATGTAAAATTGCTTTCAAAATAAAAGAACTCATGCTTTTGCAAAACTGGACAGGAAGAGGGAAATTTAATAAAAATGGTAGCAATGACAGTAATAGCACTGACGTTTATTGAGCACTCTGTGTTAGCCCTTTTTCCAATACGCATCTTGTATTAGTTGATTTAATTCTCCTAACATCTCTCTGAGGTAATCCCCATTTGACAACTGAAGCATAGTGAGGCAGAGAGATGAGTGACGTGCCCAAGGTCACACAGCTTGGAAGTGATGAAGCTGGGCTTCAAACCTAGTGGACAGACAGCACAGGCTGAACTTTAACCCCTAAGCTCTGCTGGGAATGCAGAGATCTCTGAGCACATCCCAAACTGCTCCCACAATTTGCTGCTTGGATACTAAAGTTAAAGCCACCTGTGAATTTGTGTAATGAGGCAATTAATCATTAACTATCTCATTCATATTTGCTTCAACTGATGTGATTAGAGGCTTCAGTGGAATTAATGTGAATCATAATTGCCCACTGACATAAATCTGAGAACTTCCTTACTCTGGCGAATAAAACACATACCAATAAAATTGTATCTAAAATAGTTAACAACACCTTAAATTTTTATAAACATGATCATCACTATGATGGTGTTGGTATTTGGGGAAAGGGGACAGGGTCCAATTCAGTTCTGAGACTTTCCCCGTAATTCTTCCTCAAATCTGTGTTCATTTCCCTGAAGGCTAAATTCCCACACATCCCAGTCCTGGACCCTGGACAGTCCTCTGAGGCAAGGTTTAGAGACTGCTTCTCAAATGGGAATTTGCAACATGGCAGATCCAAAATTCTGTCATCACAAACCGAACAACCAAACCTGAATGTGTGTGTGTGTGTGTGTGTATTTTAAATGAGGTGCTGAGACAATGAACATAATGCAATGGCATCTAAGATCACTAAAAGCAAAGCTGAAAAATAAATCAAAAGAACTAGCATACCACTAATGTTTCTGCTAGTTTTTTTTTTATTAATAGGAGACTAAATATGTTTGCAGTCTGCAAAGAGAGAAGACTAAACCTTATAACTTTAAAATCCTGTTGGATAGGAATTACGTACAATAGGGAACATCAAAAAGGATGTTTGATAAGACATCCGTAAAACAAATTTACTGCTGATTGTTTCTTTCAGATAATCTCTATTTTTAATATAACTATTTATTTTCCCTCATTTAAGTGAAGTTTTAGTATATGAGACAGACACACATCTCCCTCTACTTCCTTGCTCTTGCTAATTCTAACAATTGTATGATATCAACCCAGAGGTACCATCTTGCCCTACATGTTGGCTCAGAAAGAGAAATCTATTAATTCAGAAGTCTTCCCAAACATACCTCCTTCAGTCACTTAGTCTTCAAATTAAATAGGTGGACTAGAATTTTCTATCAGCTGTCCTAAAATGTTTCTGAGTTTGAAATCAATTACTTTATGTACATTAAAACTTCATTTAAACTATTCTTATTACTGGAAGCAAGGTAAATTCAATGCTCCCAGAGTTACGTTTCTCACAAAATCAACTCAAACTTTGCTTCACTAAAATATGGCCACCAGGGGGAAAAAAGTACATCATAAAAATAGTAATTATGGTGAGGTAATCAAAGGCCTCCACACCGAAAAAAAAGAAATTGTACTAAAAATGTCACTTGTGGGTTTTGAGGCTTTGGGGCCTTGTGAGGGACCTATTTTAAACCCAAGTCAAACAGAAGCAACACCCTTTGGATCTGTCTCTTTTCCCTCTCCTCTTTCTCTCACTCTTGGGAAGAGAGAAGATACAAATTGAAAAAAGTCTGGCAGTTCTCCCTCCTTTCTTTATCCTCATTTCTACAGATGCTTTGAAACATCTCCGTTCCACTTAGAATTTCCTTCCTCTTAGATGTTCTGGCTTGTAATTACAATCATAGGGAGCTCCCACGTGACTGTTTTCAAGTTCTTTCAGGACCCATACTGGGAGATTCCCAGTGGAAACGCCATCTCTTGCTCTCTACAGAAACCATCAGTGTGAATGAACTATACACAGTTGATTCACCTGGAATACACACTTCTCAAAAGAAGATATACAATAATCACATGAAAAGACGTTCAACATTACTAGACATTAGGGAAATGCAAATAAAACCACAATGAGATGCTGCTTTACACCCACTGGGCTGGCTATCATCAGAGCACTAGTGTGTTGCTGGTGAAAACGTAGAATGGTGCAGCCACTGTGGAAAACAGTACAGCAGCTCTTCAAAAGATTGAGCATAAAAATAAGATATGCTCCAGCAATTACACTTTTGGGTATATGGCCAAAAGAATAAAAGCAGGGATTTGAGCAGATATTTGTATCCCAGGGTACATGGCAGCATTATTCATCATATCCAGGAGGCAGAAACAACCCAAGTGTCTATCTACTTATGAACAAATAAACAAAGTGTGGTATACACATACAAAGGAATAGTATTCATCCTTAAAAAGGAATGGAATTCTGACAGAGGCTACAACATGGATGAAACCTGAAGACATTGTGCTAAGTGAAATAAACCATACACATACCTGATTTTATTCACTTGAAGTATTTAGTTTAGTTAAGTTCATAGAGATAGAAAATAGAGCAGTGGTTTCCAGGACTAGTGGGTGAGGGAAATGGTGATTTATTGATTAATAGATATTGAACTTCAGTTTCAGAAAGTGATAAAGTTCTGAAGATGATGGTAATGATAGATGCACAACAATGTAAATGTACTTAATGCCACTGAACTACATACTTTAAAATGGCGAATATGTATGTGTGCATATTACTATAATAAAATGTTGACTCACAGGATATAATTGCAAACACAGAATTATCTTCAATCAACTATTACTTTCGTAAATCAATACTCTGTCTCTTCAATTGCAGCTCCATGATAGGCTACAAATGTGATGATTCTGGGCTATGGAGGTTCTCCTTTTAGTGACTGGCAGATCAGAGGCTATGTTGTAATGGACAGAACCACAGGCATTCAGGTTTTTAAACTTTCAGCTGCTTTAAGAAGATGTTTCCAGCTTAAGACAAATGGATCTCATTTCCTCCATTGCACAGGCTCTGACAGACATCACTAATCAATTACAGCATTGCTTTGTTTTGAGTCCCTTGGGACCTCAAATCCTTCCCAACATAGGGTTCAGAGCTGTCTCCCAAAATAAAATCTGTTTGCCATAGTGATCTCAGTGGCAATCTATTTACTTTTACTCAAACTGAAATCTTACATATTAAAAACCAGTTATGACGAAGCTGCAAACGCCAGATTATAGATGTAAGGAGTAGGTTTGCTCTACTTTCTATTCGTGACTTTTGGCTATCCTGAATTCTGACACATGCTATAGAAAAGCACCTTGGGTAATACAACACAAATAACCACAGACAGAAGTTCTTATAAGCATAATAATACAGCAGAGACATGCTTATAGAATTAAATCTGTCCTTATGAAAGGCATCACTATCCTACAGAGCAGGGGTTGGCAAACTTTCTGCAAAGGGCTAGAGAGTAAATATTTTAGCTTTTGTGGGCCATAGAGCCTCTGTTGCAATTACCCAACTCAGTATTAAGAAAACAGCTATAGACAATACATAAATGAATGGGCATGGGCACATTCCAATAAAGCTATTCACAAAACCAGGTGGCAGGTTGGATTCAGATTTGCCCCATAGACCACCGTTTACCACCAGGTGTTTTAGATATCCCATCTTCAATTGACATTTCTTTGACAGCCTCTTTTCCCCTTTCTTTTTTCCTACCTTCATGTTTTAAAGGCATTTCTAGCCCCACATAAGCACCTCCTCCCCTCACCACCAAAACCATGTGGACCTAGATATAACTAAATAAAGGAAAACCAGCAAACAAAGCTGAATGCCAATTAGGAAGGAGAGGGAGACAAAGAGAAAGGATATAGGAGTGCAGAAATCACATGTAGGGGCTAGGATTTAGGGGTAGAGGGTGGGAGGTAGAATGTCAAGTTGAGGACTAAAAGTCAAGAACTAAGCTTCCCCCAACCCCCAAAAAAGAACTAAGGCACTTCTCCCAGTAGAAGGCTGAGAATAGTTACTTTCCAATTTTCACCCACCCACAAAAGCCAGGTGCTTTATACTATTGCTTCTAAATCCATCCAGAGGGAAGCCTTTGTGGATATGCTCCTGGATTTCATGTGTGAACTTGACATGACTAAGGGCCATTTTCGTTATGAGATGTATTACCTCGTTGAGGATAGTATAGATAGCCATATACACAGATTACTCTGGAGATTGGTGAAAAGCAGGGTCAAAGATTATTTCATTCATTGCCACTTCCAATAAATTCTGCTCACCCACAATTAAATATAGCAGAGTGAGAATGGAGCAGGCTGGAACCAGGGGAGAGGAAAAGGAGAGTATGTTTGTCTTTTCAGTGTTACCATATCCTATGGCTAGCTAGAAGCAGTTTCTGGTGCAAAATGGGGCTGAGAATGAAGCTGGGGAAAGACCAGTGGAAGGCCTTGAATGTCCTGGTAAGAGCTCAGAGTGTATCCGGCATGCAATGGCAGGGTTGTGAAGGTCTTAGGTAGGCCAGTGATGAGGAAATATAGAGAATGACTTAGAACAGCATCATGGCTTGAGGCAAAGGGGTCAGTCAAAAAGCCATTACAAAATCTAAGCAAGAAAAGATGATGATCAGAACAAGGCAGGGTACAGAGGGAGGAGAACATAGATTTGAGAAATCTTTAGAGACCAAAATCAGCAGGGGACCTGGTGAGCAATGAGATGTGAGAGGAGGAGGGTGTTAAGGACAGGGATGAACTAAAGGTGACTGTCAGATTTATGTCCTGGACAGCTGGGAAAATGCCTAGGTAGTGTCCCTGGAAGGCCACACCATGCTACACCCAAATACGATCTTTCCAACTACAAAGAGAACCACTCACCAGGCCAACAGGAGATACAGAAGAAGTTCCAAGAAGGGAAGATGTAAAGATGAAACCAAATTTGGAAATACGCTGGTAACAAGACTGGAAATCATAATTATACACATATAAATAAAAAGCCAGCAGAGACAAACAGCCATACTAAGCCACTATTTAGACCAGTTTCACTGTATGCAGTACTATTTCTACCATGTTTCAATGTTTTGCCTGTAAAATATACAAAGCTATGAAATGTATATCACATGTGTGTCTGTATGTTTTACAATCATGCTATGCTTCAGATGAACCCTTTCTGTCCTGTAGTATTTCATTAGATACAGTCTTTTTAAACAGTGGAGAAAATTTTAGTAAGTACATATTTCAAATTACCCACCCAGAAAAAAGGATTTGAGTGACTGGGCACCCATTTACTTTTTAGGTTTGTCTCTATAACGTTAAAAATATTTTCAACTTGTCTTAACAGTCTACACATCATTAAATAAATGTCAAATTATTATGGAAAAGTTACATGGACTTGCTGAACATCTGAGAAATCACCTATCTTTCTAGGATAAGAAAAAGCAGTGAAAGGTCCAAGGATCAGCAACATCCATTTCCTGGGCATAATTCGTGGAATACAAAGTATGCCTAAATTCAAGCTAAGGACCTAGATGCTGGCTTCTGCATAGCAACTGCTGCCCCAATAGAACATTTTATAAAAATAAGAAGAGAAAAAACCCTTCAAAGTACAAGGCACAAGATTTTACAGCACTTATCAGGGAATGAAATAGATTATGTTTCAACCAGGCTCCTGATCTTCCAGTTTCACATTGTGAAACACACCTGTGTTCCACTGACTACAGAACAGTGGAATAAAAGTAAGATTTAGGTTTGAACTTGAATCTTCCAACTACATTCCCTGGAATAAAGCATCCTCTTTTACTTTATCACCTTTGTCTCCAAATCTGAGGAGTGATGAGGGAAAACTAGCACATCATGGCCCTTTTAGCCAGGTACTCCAGCAAGGCAATCCCTTGGGAGTGCTCCATAGCACTCAATAAGTTCATCACGAATTTCTTGTTTCATGTCAGTCTCCATGACAGGAAGGCAACTCTGAGGAGCTGGGGTCATTGTCATCTCATTGATTTCTGTATATGCCATGACTAATACAGTGCCTGGCACTCAGAAGAATCTCTGTAAATATTTAAGTAACTGCCTTCAAGGAATCTTTGTTTTTTATAAATGTTTATGTAGTTACTAGCAATGACAGTCTAAAACTCAGCTCCCCAATGACAGAATTAAAATTCTCCTGAAGAGTGGAGGGCAACTCAGCTCCAAGTTGGATCCCCGTCCATTCTTTCTTTTGCTATCAGATCATTTGAGGACTTTCCCCATTAGAAACTTTCCCAGTAATTAGCTACTCTCCTACCAGACCCCAAAAGGCATATTCTCAAACTGTAGCCCAGAGTTGCCTGGTTATTCCAAAGGGAAACAAAAACTACATTTAGTTTTGTCTTAGATTTTACTTTAATAACTATAAAGGTGCTGAGCACGGTTTTTACAAATGGCACAGAGAGGGGAAGTCTAAAAGGTCAGCAGCAGTGACCCATTTTCCTTACTGTGAATGATCCAGCCCACGAAGTCCCATTATCCCTTTGTTCCTGCCGCAAGAGTCAATCTCTCCAGTGGTCTCCACCCCTCTCGTACACAGCTGCTCCTCCTCAGGCAGCTGATGGAGGCACCCACCCTTTCTCCTATTTTTTCCTATCTACCGATAGCTGACCTTTCTCCCCTGAGCCGCACACCCTGGGGAAACAGCCATGGCTCCTTCAAAGGAGGAGCTTTTCTAACATAAACAGAAAGTGCACCCTACAACTCCTCACTCAGGACTGCCACCAGGCTGCCCACAGTCTCTGAATCTCCCAAGGCAAAGAGACTCTCCTGAGGAAGAAGCTCTCAGCCAGCCTCACCCCACCCAGGCACCTTTTTGCCCTCCTCAATTGCTCTGAAAATCTCCTGCTTGCCAATATCCCTGGTTGAATTCAAGTTTGGAGTAATTTTTTTTCCCATTGATTTTGATGTTCCCTACATGGCCACTTTTATTTAATTCTGGTTCTCTCAATGTAAAAATTTCAACACTTGTTTGAAAATAGACAAACAAAAAATGGACAAAGCTAAGCTGTAATATGTAGGGATACTTGTATGGATACTAAAGTATATAAAAGAAAGTAAGGTAAAGAGTACCAAAGAAGTCATGAGAATGAATGGTTACCCTTGGGGAGAAGAAATGGGTTGATTTAAGCAGGACCTCTCAGAGGCCTCCTGGGGTAATAGTTCTAGGTCTTTACAGGAGTGGGGCTTCATAGGTGTTCACATTATAAAACCATTGGCTACAGGTGGGCTTTTAGCTATTTTCTATATTTGTATTATATTTAATTAAAAATGTGGTCTTTTTAAAAACTCCCATCCCCTTGGATTCTACAATTTAAGTAGGGAATAATGATCAACTGGATTTGTGTAAAATTCGTTCTATAAATAGAGAATTTATAACAAGTCTCTTCCCTGTTTCTGTAAGTTCTCATCACTGCAATAAATATTTCATATCCAACTTCCATTTCCTTGTCTCTATACATGAATCAAAGCAGATCTGCTTGAAGACACAGAATATGTCTGAGGAAAGCTAAGCCGGAGAAAAACTTTGGATGATAGATAACTTACAGGAGCAAAAAGGCCTGAGTAGTCACTAAAAATATAAAGCTTCTTTCCTTTAGCATCTGTTAGAGTATTTTTAAGAACTTCTATATGCAGAGAAAAACTTTAAAGTAGATGGAGACAATAATGATGTTATTGTTTTGATATCTATTGCCATTGTATGCCGGGGACTCAGTACAAGTTGAGTTTAAAATTGCTATAAAGTTTGTGTGCAATTTAATATAGTGTGCAATTTAAAATAGAACATGAGCATTATGGATACCCTTGTATTTAATGTACTTCATCAAATTTAATCCTTACAATAACCTAAGAGAGAGATACTATTTTCTTAGTAATTCTACACAGTTCATACTGTTATTCTTCTGATCAGTCAAGTTCACTCACACCTCAGGACCTTTGTACATGCTGTTTCCTCCACCTTCAATGCTCTTTCCCCCAACTATCAGTATGGTTGGGTCTGGCTCTTCCTTCAGGTTTTAAATATCATACATTCCTCATCCTACAATTTGTCTTTTCCCTATCACTTAAAATGCATAGCCAATATATTCATCACTCAGAGAAGCCACAGTCCAACAAGGTTCTTCATTCCTACTTACAACTATGATAAAATCTTCTGCAAGTGGTAATGACCCTCAGTGGCAGACCAAGCCATCCTGGAATTCTTTTCAATTTTTGCTTCCCAGCTGGCATGAGGCAATCTATCTCGAGATAAATATATCTTTTGACCAGGAACCATGAAAAAAGCAAGCAACATGGGTCTGGCCAGCAAAGATACTCTTGTTAATTGTTTTAAAGAATAAAGAAAGTAAGAACGATAATTCTCAAATACCAACCTCCAGGCTGGGAAGGGAGCAAGCCTATCCTCCTTGCAAAGATGAAGCCAGGGAAAAGAATAGCCATTGCTTATCAAAACAGCTGCACATAATTTTGGTAATTGCAAACTTTAAGCAACAATAAAGAGAGCAAACAAAATCCTTTAGCCATGAGAAGAAAGAACAATAGTTGAATGCACTTAGTATGACAGGGAAGTATACAAAGTGTTTCAAAAATTTATTTCATAGCTAAAATCAGTGTTTAGTTTGGTTTTGTGGCTGCCCCTGCATACTGTACATGCAGGACTTTATAAATACTCATCAGGGTCCAGCTTCCCTCTGTAGCATCAATCAAATTAACCAAGTGCATGTGGAGAGTCTTCTGTGGCCCACACTAATTGCAGGCAAACTGCTTAGCCACAGGAGCAGGGTCCTTTCCTCCTCAGGCACCTCACTCCTGTGGACTCCAGACTTAAGACAGTGTCCAGCCTCTCAATTTACAGGAACCCCTTGCCTACCTCCAGCACCTGGGTATGCAAGGCCATATTTAGCTCAACTTACACATAGTTCATTTCACCCAACCTGGTGAAGCCAGACACTGAGTGAGCACAAAGAAGAAAGGGCTTTCTGTCTCAAGTATCTGTCTGAGTGAAGTCAGTGGCTTTTTAAAGGCTACCACTTTGGTGTCTATGCGTCAAATTCTTCTGGTATTTAATTTAGAGGTGGAAACTTCAGACATCTAACCCCAGCAAGAAAAATTAGGAGGCCATGATGTTGTAAGGCAAGAAAATAAAACTATTTGAAAATGGATATGCATATGTGTGTCTATTATCTATACACATACATATATACCATATGTGCATGTGTGCTCAATGAGGGTACGGCTTCCTGCCAAACATTAAGAAAAGTTTTAAAAATTTACGATGCTGGGAAAAAGTATATAAAGACATAAATCTGAGACTTTTCTCCCAATCAATGTTAAACTGTCAGAACAGGCATGCGAACCGTGAGTAAAGTATAACCCTCAGAATCAAGACTTTAACAGAAAACCTACAGTTATCAAGGGACCCTACAAAGCATACCAGAAAATGACTGAATATTTGGTCAATGCAAACTATAGCAACGATAACAATGACAAAACCTATGTGCCATTTTCAGAGCACACTCCCATGCACATAGAACAATGGTCATGATTTCACATTGAGAAGTTACTTATTCATACACAATGATTAGGTAGCTGGTCTGCTCATGACCATTTTAAAGATAATAAAATTAAGGACATCAAAATTCAGACACCTCACGATCACAAGGCTATGAAGAGGCAGAAGGGGAAATGGATTCTAGGCATGTGTAATTCTAGATTTAAAAGGGGGGGGTGGAGCAAGATGGCAGAGAAGAAGGATTGTTCATCTGAGCTCTCCTAGAATGACTGGAGAAAAAGAGAACCCAGCTATACCTGGTGTGGGGACCTTACCCAGAGTCAGCTCAGAGATCACAGGGAATAGGTGATGAGCTGGATATAGCAAAGGGGTGGAAATCTGATGAATTAGACAAATGATTGCAAACAGCTGGGATCAGGTGGCTTCCTGTAGAGGCCTGGGATGGAAAGAAGACTTTCCAAAGTTTTTAGTCGTAGGGGGAAGCTGCACATTGAGTGGAAAGTTTGGAAGCATGGGTGGACTCAAACAATATACAGCAACCAGATTTGAATGCCAGTTGGAGTGGATTTGCCATAGGTTCAGTGGCTGATAAGGTAGTCATACTGACAAGGTCTTGGCATCCAGGGGACTGCCAGTTGGGGAAGGTCATAAGAAGGTTTTAACAAGGGCTTAAGGTACAGCTGTTTTAATTCCACCTGCCAGGATCAGAACTCCACTCCTGGGACAGGCTGAGGGACTCCCGCACCCCACAGGAACTGGAGTCAGAGGGTAATGTGAGACCTGCCCCTGAAGGATTCTTGTGAGCTTTAAGATCCCAACCTGGCAGGGTTTGAATTCTAAGGAAACAATCAGGCAATTACCAAAGGCAATTAAGTTTGGAATAAGAACCATAGAGAAAGCTGGCTGTTCTGTCTCCTAAGAAAAAACCACATCTCCACCTGGTGTCCCAGCCATATTGCAACATACTGTCATCAAGAGCAAGGACTTCTCTTTCTTTCTTTTTCTTTCTTTCTCTCTCTCTCTCTCTCTTTTTTTTTTGCAGTTTTTTGGCTAGGGCTTGGTTTGAACCCGCCATCCTCAGCATATGGGGCCAGCACCCTACTCCTTGAGCCACAGGTGCTGCCCTTAGAGCAAGGACTTCTATTTGAAACAAAAGAAGCAGTGAGAAGTAAAAGTACAAGTAGGTGAACATGAAGAAAGAACACATGAGGAAGAACCAACAGAAAAAATTCAGGCAACATGAAAAACCAAAACGGAGGAACTCCCCCAAGGGACCATGAGGCAGCCATTGCAGAAGACTCTACCTGTAAAGAATGAATGGACTTGACAGAAAGGGAATTTAAAATATGGATGATAAAGACATTAAAAGGAAGGATGAGAAAATGGAAAGACAGAATCAAAAGTTGCATGACAGACATGTAGAATATAGAAAGGCTATGGAAGAGCTTAAGGAAATGAAGGAAACAATCAGGGAATGTAAAAATGCAGTAGAAAGTATCAAAAATAGGTTAGACCATGGAGAAGAAATAATTTCAGAGCTAGAGGAGAAAGTTTCCTAGTTTACTCAGGTAGTTAAAGAGGCATAAAAGAATAGAGAGAAAGCAGAATATGTGCTTAGAGAACTATAAGTCTCCATGAAGCATTCTAACATATGAATAACAAGGATTCCTGAAGGAGAAGATTGTCCCAAAGGAATGAAAGCCCTACTAGAGATAATCATAAATGAAAACTTCCCAAGTTTTACTGAAGATCCCAGCACACAACTTTCAAATGGATATCAAACCTTGAGTTATCTCAACTCAAACAGAGACTCTCCAAGACACATTGGTATTAAACTGTCCAAAGTCAAGATGAAAGAAAAAATTCTAGGAGCAGCCAGGAGTAAGCACCAACAGGCCTACAGGGACAGGAACATTAGAATGACAGCAGACTTTTCAACTGAAACCTTCCAAACCCGAAAAGTATGGTCATCTACCTTCAACATCCCTAAACAAAACAATTTCCAGCCCACAATTCTGTATCCTGCTAAACTAAGGTTCAAAATTGATAAAGAAATAAAAAACATTGCAAATATACAAGCACTATGAAATTTGCTCCAACAAGACCAGCTCTATAGGATATACTTACACCTATTCTCAACACTGTTCACCACCTGAACCACCATCAAAGTAAACATCCAGAAGCTAAAGGTCAAAACATAGCTTCCACAATGGCCCCAAAGATAAAACTGCACAACGGACTTTCACAAAATAAGATAACTCTTCACCACACTTATCAATTCTATTCTCTCAATAAGTGTCAATGGATTGAATTCACCACTGAAGAGGAACAGGCAGACTGATTGGATAAGAAAGCACAAGCCATCCATATGTTGTATTCAGGAGACACACCCAGCCTTGAGCAACAAGACAAGACTCAGTGTTAAGGGAAAGAAAACAGCATTTGAAACAAATGGAAATCAGAAGAAAGGAGGAGTTGCAATCTTATTTTCAGATACAAGCAGATTTAAAGCAACTAAAGTTAGGACAGACAAAGATGAACACTTTATACTGGTCAAAGGAACAATACAAGAAGAAGACATTTCAACCTTAAATATTTATGTACCAAACTTAAATGTTCCTAGATGTATGAAACAGACCTTGATTGGGTCTGAGCAATATTATACTCCATAACACCATAATAGGAGGGACTTTAACACCCCTCTGACAGAAATGGACAGATCCTCTAAACAGAAACTAAACAAAGATACAAAAGATTTAACTGTGACCCTAGAACAAATGGTAATAGACATATACAGAACATGCAGTCTTAAACCTAAGGAATACACATTTTTCTCATCAGCCCATGGTATGTACTCCAAACTCGATTATATCCTAGGATACAAATCAAGCCTCAGCAAAATTAAAAGAATAAAAATTATACTTTGTATCTTCTCAGACCACAGGTCAATAAAGGTGGAACTCAACTCCAACAAAAACGTTTTCACCACACAAAGACTTGGAAATTAAACAAACTTAAGCTGAATGATAGTTGAGTTCAGAAAAAGATAAAAGAGGAAATTGTTTAATTCCTCAAACATAACAAGAATAGCACAAGTTGCCATAACCTGTGTGGTATAGCAACAGCAGTCTTAAGTGGAAATTTTATCGCATTAGATGGCTACATTCAAAAAACAGAAAGACAGTGCATCAGCAAACTGATGAACCATCTTATGGAACTGGAAAAGGAAGAACAATCTAATACCAAACCCAGCAGAAGAAAAAAATCACCAACTTAAATTACAGATAAATGAAACTGAACCCAAAAAATTATTCATAAAATTAACAAAACAAAAACTTGGTTTTTCAAAAAAATAAATAAAATCAATAAACCTTTTGCCAGATTAACTAGAAACAGAAAAGTAAAATCTTTAATAACCTCAATCAAAAATGATAAAGAGGAAAGAACAAGAGATCATCCCAAGTACTATAAGAAACTATGCCCACAAATTAGACAACGTGGAGAAAATGAATTAATACCTGGAAGAATTAATACCTGGAATCACACTCTCTCCCTAGACTTAATCAAGAAGAAATAGATCTCTTGAATAGACTGATTTCAAGAACTGAGATCGAAGAGACAATGAAAATCTCCCCCCCGCCAAAAAAAAAAAACCTGGTCCAGATGGCTTCACACCAGAATTCTATCAAACATTCAAAGACAAACTTATACCCGTACTGCAGAAATTCTTCCAAAAAATTAAGAAGGAAAGAATCTTCCCCAGCACATTCTACAAAGCAAACATCAACCAAAACCAGGAAAAAAACCAACTAAAAAGGAGAATTTCAGATCAATTTCACCAATGAATATAGATGCAAAAAGTCTCAGTAAAATCCTAGCCAATAGATTATAGCTACACATTAAAAGAAATCATTCGTCACAATCAAATAGGTTTCATCCCACGGATGCAAGTCTGGTTTAACATACACAAGTCCATAAACATAATTCACCATATCAACAGAAGCAAAAACAAAGACCATAGATCTATCTCTCAATAGATGCAGAACAGTCATTCGATAAAATTCATCAACCTTTTCCAATTAGAACACTTAAGAATGTAGGCATTGGTGGCACATTTTTAAATCTGATTGAGGCTATCTACAATAATCCCACAGCTAATATTATACTGAATAGAGTAAAACTGAAAGTTTTTCCACTTAGAACTGCAACCAGACAAGGTTGTCCTCTATCACCCCTACTACTTAACATAGTGCTAGAAGTTCTAGCCAATACAATCAAGCAAGAGAAGGAAATAAAGGGCATCCAAATGGGGGTAGAGGAGGTCAAACTCTCCTTCTTTGCCAAAGGTATGATCTTATACTTAAAGAACCCCAAAGACTCAACCACTAGACTCCTGGAAGTGATCAAAACATACAGCAATGTCTCAGGATAAAAAAATCAATGTCCACAAATCAGTAGCCTTTGTATATGCCAATAACAGCCAAGATAAGAAGCTAATCAAGAACACAATTCCCCACATAGTAGCTTCCAAAAAACAATGAAATGCCTAGGAATATACATAACAAAAGAGTTTATGGACCTCTACAAAGAAAATTACAAAACCCAAAGAAAAGAAATAGCAGAAGATATTAACAAATAGAACATACCATGCTCATGGCTGGGAAGAATCAACATTGTAAAAATGTCTACAATACCCAAAGCAATAGCAGATTCAAGGCAATCCCCATGAAAATATCATCATCATAATTTCAAGATTTAGAAAAAATAATTCTTTGTTTTGTATGGAACCAGAAGAAACCTCATATAGCCAAGGCAATTCTTAGTAATAAAATCAAAGCCATGGATAACACCCTACCAAACCAAGCTTCAGGCTATACTACAAGGCCATAGTGATCAAAACAGCATGGTACTGGCACAAAAATAGAGACATTGACATTTGGGATCGAATAGAAAACCATCAGATCAAACTAACATCTTATAGTCGCCTGATCTTTGATAAAATCAACAATAACATATGCACTGGGGAAATAAGTCTCTATTCAATAAATTGTGCTAAAAGAACTGACAACCACATGTAAAAGACTGAAACTGGACCTGAACGTCTCACTACTTACAAAAATTGATTCAAGATGAATAAAAGATTAAAACCTAAGCCATGAACCAATAAAAGTCCTCAGAGAAAGAGTGGGGAAAACACTTGAAGATATCATCCTGGAGAAAGATTTTATGAAGAAGACTTTCATGGCAATTGCAACAACAAAAATAAACAAATGGAACTTAATTATACTGAAAAGGTTCTGTGCAGCTAAGGAAACAACCACCAAAGCAAATAGACAACCCTCACAATGGGAAAAGATATTTGCATATTACGAATTAGAGAAAAGTTTGATAACTAGAATCTATAGAGAAGTTACATTAAACAACAAAAAGACTCAATAATCCCATATATCACTGGGCAAGAAACATGACTAGAACCTTCTCTGAGGAAGACAGATGAATGGCTAGGAAACACATGAAAAAAATGCTCATTACCCCTAATCATTAGAGAAATGCAAATCAAAAGCACCCTGAGATATCACCTAAATGAGAATGGCCCATATCACTAAGTCTCAAAGTAGATGCTGGCATGGATGTGGCAAGAAGGGAACTACTGGTGAGACTACAAACTAATACAACCTTTTGGGAAGGAAGTATGGCGCATTCTCAAAGAACTCAAATTAAACCTCCTATTTGATCCTGCAATTGCATTACTAGGCATCTACCCAGAAGGAAAAAAACAAAACCTTTTATCATAAAAACACTTGCACTAGAGGAGGAGCCAAGATGGCGATCTGTAGCCAGCTTTCTGCAGAGGTTCCCGTCCAGAAGGAGAGTTAAAGGACAGAAACTCAGCAAGAAAGCCGATGGTTTGGATCTGACCCAACAGAAAAGGTCGAAGAGTGCACATCAACCCTGCTGGGGGGACCTGAGACCCCGAAGACACAAACAAAAAGGTACAGAGCACATCACCAAGCAGACGGGAGTCCCCTCCCCCATGAGAGAGGTTCACAGTATACTCCATACCGCCATACAAACAAGCGAGCAGAGTTCAGATGTCCTCCCATTCTACCCCACAGGAGAGACCCTCTAAAAACCAGACCTCCTTCGCCTACTAGGGTGCCGCGGCGCTCTCCAGCCAGGCATAAAACTGTATATACTCTCTACCTGCAAGTTGGAGTTCCTGGTGTTCCCCTCCATTCTCACCCTGAGGTCTGG
>CAUYON010003891.1:0-23487 GCA_963573935.1 Arctocebus calabarensis
CCCGCCCCCTCCCTCCTTCTCTGTCTGCTCTCCCCTTCCCCCGCCTCCCACTGTGTCACTGATTGTCATTAATTGTCCTCACATCAAGGTTGAATACATAGGATTCATGCTTCTCCATTCCTTAATTCTCACATAAGTTGGATTTAATTTTGACCAAAGTACATTATTTGAACAATAATTTTTAATTCAACTTGTTAATATGTTTAGGATAGTGTATCCTCATTTATAAGTGAAATATGTTTGTAATTTCCCTTTATAATATTTTTTCCAATTTTAATATCAGGTATATCCAGATGAAGTAGAATGAATTTGAAGTATTTCTTCTTTTTCTATTGTCTATAAAATTTGGCATGATCTGTTTTTTGAAATTATCTTCTATTTTTATTTATAAATATTAGTTGTCTATTTGAAAAATAAAGTAAATAAGAGAGAAAAACAAAAGAAGGAAATTCTAACATATGCTATAACATAGACAAACCCTGAAAACATTATGCTAAGTGATATAAGCAGTCATAAAAAGACAAATGGTGCATGATGCTGTTTGTGTAAAATATCTAGAAAAGGTAAATTGGTAAAGATAGAAAGTAGATAAAAGGTTATCAGGTACTGAGAGGAGGGAAGGAGGAGACAGTTTTTAATGGTTATAAGTTTCTACTTGCAGTGATATCGTTTTGGAAATAGATTGTGGTGATAATTGCACAACACTGTGAATGTAATTAACGCCAGTGAATTGCACACTGGATACAATGGTTTAAAAGGTGGATTTTATGTTATATGCATCTTACTATAATTTTTTTAAAAAAATTAATAATGAGGCCAGGCACAGTGGCTAATACCTGTAATCTTTTGAAGCCATGAGTTCAGGACCAGCCTGAGCAAAAGTAAAACTTATAGGAAAAACTTAGCTGAGCATGGTGAGGGCATAGGTACCTGGGAGGCTGAGGCAGGAAGATCTCCTGAGCCCAGGAATGTGAGTCTGCAGTGAACTAGGATGACACTGCTGTACTCTATCCCAGAAGACAGAGCAAGATCCTGTCTCCAAAAAAAACAGAATATGCCAAAACCCATGAAACTGTTCACTTTAAATGGGTGAACTGTACGGTAAGCAAACTATATTTCAAAAGATGTGTTAAAAATGGGGTGGGGGGGCAATTTAGTGCTACATACAACATGACTGAATCTCAAAAACATCGCGGTGAGTGAAGGAAGCCAGACAGCAGAGCACACGCCGGGGAATCCACTGGGGGCCCGAGAGCGGCGGAACCAAGCCACAGCCAAGGAAGCCCGAGCAGCGAAGCTGGGTGTGGCAGCCACTGGGAAGTCTGCGCTGGAAGGACTGCTTAAGGCCAGGATCCAAGACGACCTTGGGAAATACAGCAAAACACAGCACAAAAAATAAAAAAGGGCTACCTCTGATAGGCAGGGGTTGAACAGAAAGGGGTGAGAGGAAACTCAGTGTGGCAATGGCAGCGGTCTGTACCTTGACATTGGGGGTGACTGGTGCATTTATCTGTCAAAACCCTCCAGCTGTTCATTTAGAATTTGTTCACTTTACCATGTGTAAATTATACCTCAAGGAAGTACCACTGACATAAAATATGGTTTAAAAGCAACAAAACATTGCTAATGCTGGAAGGCCGGAGTTGGAAGTGGGAAACTAATTGGAAAAAGAGTCGTAGGAGTCACCATGTAGAGATATCGCCTGAGACAGCTGAGAAGGAAGCAAAGCCAGAAGGCGCAGAAAGAAACGTGTGTGGGGGCGGGACAGGGAGGAGAAAGGACAGGCGTGTCAACGTCGTCTGCCAAGAAAAGGGGCCCGGCAAGAAAAGCCAGTGCTCCTGGTAAACATATCCAGGGCCAGAAATCCAAAACCAATTAAAAGAAAAATCACACTTAGATATGAGATATAGTCAATTTGAATTAGAGATTCATACTAGAAAGTATAATTTCTTTTAAAGGGGTGTCAGGACATGACTGACTCATTTGGTTGTTTTACTTTGCTTTGTTTTTTTCTGGCCTAGAACAGCCTGTCCGGCTTACGCCAAAAACAAAAGTCCCCCAGGTGTTTGTGAGACACGATCTTTGCAAAATCTCCCATGAGTCAGTGAAGACAGTTTCACTTTTGTCCTGGGTATGTAATTCAGGGAAGCGCTTCTCCTACCCTGGTACACTCGGCCCCCTGCCCTCTGGTTTCAGACCTTCGCATCTGCTTCTTCTTGAAGGGGACAAGTAACAAACAACAGACTGAGATTTCCAGAGTCACAAACCCCCAGAGGGCAGTGCCCAGAAAAGACCAAGGTGGGGTGTTACAATGAGCCCAGGGGGAAGGTATCACAAGCAGTGACATACCTCCGGAGACTGAACTGGTGTCTTCTCCGGAAGGGAGCCCCCTCCCCCTCCCTGCTGGGGGAGACCCAGCCCTGACGCTAGAGTATAACCCAAGCTCAGCCCCCTCAAGGCCCCAAGAGGCCGAGGCACGTGGCCCAGAGTGTGCGCCTGCCAGGGGGCCTCTGCTGCTGCTCCCTGTGCCCAGTGGGCACAGATCTGCTTAGTGACAGTGGGGGAGACTGGCCCCTCCCGAGGCAAGCACAGCCCAACACCCCCCTCTCTGCAGAATTTGGGCTGTCACCAAGGTTGCATAAACAGTGTGCGCCTGCCAGGGGGCCCTTCCACGGTGCACCCTGCTACCCCAGCTCTCCAAGGAGTGAAGTCCCCTCTCCCGGGTGCAGTTCTTCCCACCCTCCATGGGCCAACTCTGCCAGCTGTATCCAGCAGGCACCTTCCCACCCACCCCCAACCACAGTCAAATCCCATCTACTCCCAAAATCTCCCAGAAAGCCCCCTAATGTCTAGTCCCGCCCACACCATGGTAGGCAGCCTCAGTTACGGATTCCCAGCATTGTATTTATTAGTGAATTCCTTCTGTGTTACCTTCTTTTCTGCCAGAGTCCTTCTCCTCAGTTTCTAGTCTTACCCCAATTGATGAAACACCCCCTCCCCCCAAGGGCTTCAATTTTGAGCCCCGAACCCCTCCAAGCATAGGAACAGATTCAGGTACGATGGGATTAACAAGCAAACAGGATAAAGAAGAGTGTGTGTGTTTTGTTTTGTTTTTTTGAAACATGGTCTCACTTTATCACCCTTGGTAAAGTGCTGTGCTGTCACAGCTCACAGCAACCTCCAGGGCCTGGGCTTAGGTGATTCTCTTGCCTCAGCCTCCTGAGTAGCTGGGACTACCTGCGCCCGCCACAACACCCGGCTATTTTTTGTTGCAGTTTGGGGGATTGGGTTCAAACCTGCCACCTGGTATAGGGGGCTGGCGCCCTACCCACTGAGCCACAAGCACTGCCCAGAAGAGTGTTTTTAAAATACGTATCTTTAAACACTCTTCCCAAATAAGAAATGAGAAAAGCCTTCAATGAGGAATATGCCTGTGGCAATGAAGGAAGTTACTATCCCTGGATAGCAGAGGAACTCCCCACAGCTCCCGACCCCATACCCGTGCCCCCAGGGCTGCCCTACTGCTGAGCCCCACCAGCTTAGCTCACTGTTGAGACCTGGGACCACCCTGCCTGGTTAGCAGCACCCCAGCGCAGCACACAATGGCAAACCAGCGTGGTTCCGGCCTCTGGTTTAACAACACTAGCTCGGTGAGCTAGCAGTCTTACAGCAGAAAAGGAGATGAGTGTCCTCAAACGCGAAGGGGTGCATGGGGGCTGTTGAGAGGGGCAGTGAGTGGGGTGGAGGGAGTGGGGGATGTTGAGTCAAGGTCCAATGTGAGATGGGGTACAGGTGGTGACCAGGGAGGAGGCAGGGGGCAGGCCATCAGGGCGAACAGGAGACTGGGCCAGGAATGGCTCAGGGGATTAGCCTGCGTCAAAGTGAGCTAGCGTGGAGCAAGACACAGTGCCAGGGAAGGTAACAAACTCAGAAGGAAATGTAGTCCCATAACTATGTTGATTAGCCCTTCTGAGGGTATCTGGACTCAAATACACAGCGTCTGAAGAGGAGGAAAGTCTTCCCCCACTGCAGCTGAGACAGATTCAATTTACATGCAGATAATTTAATTTCACCAAAATTATTTCATACAAACATATAAGCGAGAGAAATGTGAAATACAGAATATGTACTTTTTACAATATAAGAAATTTAATTTTACTAACAATCCAAACGGAACAGGTGTGGTGGCTCACACATGTAATCTTAGCACTCTGGGAGGCCAAGGTAGGGGATTGCCTGAGCCCACTGGTTCAAGACCAGCCTGAGCCAAGAGCAAGACCCCACCTCTAAAAATAGGCAGGCATTGTGGCAGGCACCTGTAGTCCCAGCTACTTGGGAGGCTGACACAAGAGAATCACTTGAGCCAAGAGTTTAAGGTTGTCCTTAGTAGAGTACTGTGTCATAGCACTCTACTAAGGGTGGCAGAGGGAGACTCTGTCTCAAAAAAAAAAAAAAATCCAGACAGGAGAATTTCATGAACAAAATATAATATTAAAAATTTACTGGCTCAGCACCTGTGGTTCAACAGGTTAAGTCGACAGCCACGTACACCTGAGGGGGCGGGTTCGGATCCAGCCCGGGGCCACCAAACAACAATGACACCTACAACAAACAAAAAATGGCCTGGCGTTGTGGCGGGCGCCTGTAGTCCCAACTACTTGGGAGGTGGAGGAAAGAGACTCGCTTGAGCCCAGAAATTGGAGGTTGCTGTGAGTTGTGATGCCACAGCACTGTAACCAGGGTGACAGCTTGAGGCTCTATCTCAAAATAAATAAATAAATAAATAAGATCCTACTGTGCCGTGCACTCAAATACTCAAAATACCTAGTAATTTGCATAGCTTTTATTCCTCCAGCCACTGGTAGCCTCAACAATATGCAAAAATCACTGAATAGTTTGCCATAATAACAATGCATATTCTATACCTGAAGAGATCTTATGTAACAGGTTTCTGCAAGACCAGTAACCAAGCTACTCTACCTTATTTATTATTCAAGGCCATTCTTTTAGCTGGATAATAAAAATATTAAGCTCAAAGGCACATAAAGTGATCTGCTCAAAAATCCAAAAGACAACAATTATGTTTAAATAAAAATAAACCAAAAATCAGCAAGTGGAGAAACAGAAGCAGCTATTTATTCAAGTGCACAGAAAATAAGATGCTCCACAGACCACCACCCCCCTTGACTGAGGTCCTGTCAGTTTACCTCATGTGGTGCTTTGAAAGGTCCTTTGGTGATTAACTCTGTCCCAGGCCTCAGCAGGCACCTTGTCAATGGCACCTGCTCTGAGAGCAGGTACTTGTTTTGTGCATTTGCAAACATAAGATCCTACTGTGCCATGCACTCAAATACTCAAAATACCTAGTAATTTGCTTAGCTTTTATTCCTCCAGCCACTGGTAGCCTCAACTTTTAATAAGCAGAAAAACACGATTGATTAGGAAAATGAATAGAACAAAAACTTTGCAAATAAAGCCGTGCAATATAAATGTTGCTCCTTTAAAATGACTCAATGAAAAGGTTTTAAAAAAAGAAACTGAGCAACTAACAACGGGAAGAAACCTCATGCCAATCAATATCAGGAAGAACCCATCACTCAAGCTTACAATTCTCTGAAATACAAGTTCTGTTCATCTATTCCCTCTTAAAGAGAATTCCACATTCACAAGAATCGTTTACTACGAGAACGCGGCACCTGCGGCTTCCTATACCTGTAAATCTGACAGACAGCCATCACTAATCTATTGCTGCCTCTGTTATGTTCCAGCTTCAGTTTTATTAATTAGAGTTACAAGTGCCTCTTGGTCATTGTAAAATCAGAGGCATGTAAGTTAAGGAAATGTTCCAAACAGCCACACGTGCAGTTTTAACATTTGAAATGATGTCATGAGCAAAGTCAGGCTTATGCTATATTCAAATTTCAACAGTGAAGTTACAAAACCTAACACCAGTTTTGTTTTATTTTGATTTTTCTTAAAAATGCATAGTGAACTAAAGCTTTACCAAAAAAAAAAAAAAAAAGGTAAACACAAAGTAAAATATATGCTATAACAGTTAAAAATGTGTCACTGCACAAAAAAGGAAATAGTCCTAGCACAGCAGCTGATTCTTCAACTAACAACAGTTAACAGAACAATATAAATGTTACTTGTTCCTAGCTTCTGGAATCAAACTATAGATAAGGTTGTGATAAACAGCTTAATTACAGATACAAGGAAATGTTATTAATCTCCATCAATGAAAACAGAATGAGAACAACATGAGGGCTGATGCGGGAAAGGAAATGCACAAAGTTAGGAATTTCCTTGCCCTACAGAAGATTAGTTGAGAAATACAAACTAGAAGGATGGAAAAGAAACTGAAGTTGAAATAAAACCTATTACATGAGATAAATACACATGAAATGTTTGGGATGGGTGGTTCTGATCAGAGAGAAGAGAAAAATTAGGGCGGGTAAGCAAAAAATCCACCTGTCGTTGTAGAGTCATCACTGATGTCCCAGATGGATAAAGTACTAGCCATCAGCAGCCATCTGCAGTCACCACGTAGCCAGCCCCAGAAAAAATGAAAGCTGAAATGGCTGAAAGCCAGGGCTCAACCACGGTTGAGTTCAGAAGAGGTGGGCAAGAACTGGGGGGAGTAACTGCTATGTCCCCTGCAAGGCTATCTGCAGGTCTCAATTTTCCATCACATGCATGTACTATTTAACAAACACGAAGGAGAGAAAAAGCAGATTAATTAAGATTGGCCGGGCGCAATAGCCCACATCTGGAATCCTAGCAATCTGAGTGGCCAAGCTCAGGAGTTCCAGACCAGCTTGAGTAAGAGCCACACCCTGTCTCTACTAAAAATAAAAAAAACTGGACAGGTGCATAGTGGCAGATACCCGCAGTCCCAGCTCCTTGGGAGGCTGAAGCAGGATCGCTTGAACCCAGGAGTCTGAGGCTTCTGTGAGCTAAGCTGACACTACAGCACTCAGACTAGGCAACAGACTGCGACTGTGTCTCAAAAAAAAAAAAAAATTAACAAATAAACAAATTGGGGGGGGGAGATTCTGTCTCTAAAAGTAGAAATAATCTGGACAATAGATAAATTATTTAACCAACATTGTTAGAAAAGGTGATTGGTGAGCAGCAAGAAAAACATACACACAAACCATATATCAAAATACAATACAAAAGGACTAGAAAAAAGGGCAAGAATAAATTCATGAAAACATTAAAATACTTAATAGTCATGAGATAAGGAAGGTCTTCAAAACCATAAAAAATAAATAGAATAGCAATAAACATATAAAAATATTTAACTACATAAAAATATTTAATTATGTCAAAAATCATAAGTAAAATTAAAAAGAATAAAAAACATCAATCAAAATTAATAACAGGCTCGGCGCCTGTGGCTCAATGGGCTAAGGCGCCAGCCACATATAGCTGAGCTGGCGGGTTCAAATCCAGCCCAGACCCGCCAAACAACAATGACAGCTGCAACGAAAAAATGGCCAGACGTTGTGGTGGGCGCCTGTAGTCCTAGCCACTTGGGAGGCAGAGGCAAGAGACTCACTTGAGCCCAGGAATTGGAGGTTGCTGTGAGCTGTGATGCCACAGCACTCAATCCAGGATGACAGCTTGAGGCTCTGTCTCAAAAAAAAAAAAAAAAACCTAATAACATACACAAGATGATTTAAATATCAACAGAAATATTACATTAAATATCAGCATCATTGGGTGGCACCTGTGGCTCAGCAAGTAGGGCGCCGGCCCCATATACCGAGGGTGGTGGGTTCAAACCCGGTCCCAGCCAAACTGCATCAAAAAATAGCCGGGCGCCGTGGCAGGCACCTGTAGTCCCAGCTACTTGGGAGACTAAGACAAGAGAATCGCCTAAGCCCAAGAGCTGGAGGTTGCTGTGAGCTGTGACTCCACAGCACTCTACAAAGGGTGATAGAGTGAGACTCTGTCGCTACAAAAAATAATAATAAATTAAATAAATAAATAAATATCAGCATCATCAATACAACTAAAGTTCAAGTTTTCAAATGGGTAAAGAACAAAAAAACCAAGGAGCCAGTAAACGCATGTGAAATATATATAACCTCACTAGTAAGCAAAACAATATAAATTAAAATATTAATGAGACACCATGTACTTAACAATAAAGATTATACTTTCAGACCTTCACAGAAGATGGATTATTCAATTAATGGTGCTGGACCAATGCCCTAGTCAGATGGGGAAAAATAAGGTTGGATCTTCACCTCATAATTTGGGCCAAAAGGAATCATTAAATAAACAACCATAAAAACACTGAAAGAAAATTTAGATGACTGTTTCTATAAACTTGGCTTAGGAAAGGCATTTTGAAGCATGACAGCAAAGCCGGAAACCATAAAGAAAAAGATAGCTAAATCTGACTATTTAAAAATTTAACCCTCCTCAGTAAAACAACAGTGTAAACAAAGTCACTGAAGGGACTTTCACCTTCAGCTACGAGACGCTAGCTTCAACCAGACCCATTCTTCCACTGACAACAACTAGCAAAATGGAAAAAAATTTAGTTTTTAAATATCCATTTCGCGGCATCAGATTTCCAAGACAACCAGTGCTGGCAGGCTTCACTAATATTCCCAGAAAGAAAGTAGAAGCACAGGGCTAAGCTTCCATTCTCATCACTTTTTTCCTCGTGGCATTTGCTGGCTCATAATGCTGGGATACTGAGAAACCAAGCAGGAAGCCTCCAAAGAGTTAAACAGAATCTATCACAGTCTCAAGGACTACAGAAATATACTGGAGTTCATGGCCTGCCCACGACAACAGGCCTGTTAGACATGCCATATTTCTGTAGTAAGTACAGAGGGCAATCCCCTTCAAATAAGGCAGGTCAGAAAGAGACAAGACTGTACAAAGACTGCAACCTAGCCTGCAATATTTGCCCCATTCTGTCTGTCAGAAGCAAGTTAAATGCTCTCTGGAGATAGATAACACCATCCAGAGAGCTACTTCAATTTTCATATACACCATCTAGTATTCAAGCAAAAAAAAAAGAAATTACCAGATATATAGAGACAGGACCAAGCGAAAAACAGATAATAGAAAACATCTCCGGAAGATCCATATATTGCAATTATCAGATTTTAAAATAATGTCTTTTAATATGTAAAAGAAAATAGAGAATTTTATCAAGAACGAGAATTAGTAAAAATCAAACAAAATTTAAGAGATAAAATAACTAAAATTATAAATGTAATAAACAATTTAATAGCAGATTAGGCTAAAGAGAGAATTAGTGAATGGAAAGATGGGTTAACCAAACATGCCCAGACAGATAAAAAGAATTAAGAAAGACAAATGGGGGAAGCATAAAATACACATGGAGTATGATAAAAAAGGTTAAGTGGATGTGAATTTGATGTCACAGAAAGGGAAGGAAAAAGACAACAGATCAAAACAATATTTGACAAGATAATGGCATAAAATTTTCAAAACTGACAAAAGATATCAAGCCACAAATTCAAGAAATTCTACAAACTCCAAACAAGATTTAAAAAACAAATGACAAATAGAACCAAAAAAACATATGGAACATATGCTAGACAAAGAATTAATACCTTTAGCACATGTAAAAGAAAAAAAAAATAATCCTTTGGCCTCATGAAAAAATAGACTAATCAAAAAATTAGCAAGTAATTCAATGAGAAACAGAAAGGGCAGGTGGATAGATAAAAACAAAAATTTTTTAAAGGGCTAACAAACATGTTATATGAAAAATGCCCCAACTCACTAATCATCAAAACATACAAATTAAAGTGAGGTATTTTTTTGACCGTGAGTTTGAAAAGACTAAAAAGAGTCAAAACAGCTGATATTGCCAAAAAGCATGGAAGGAAATGTACTCTCTTACCTTGCTAGTGAGGGTTAAAGTGTTGTGATTTGTTAAACAAGGTATTCAAGGTAAGCTTGGTGTTGTCAGATGCAGTACAGGGAGGGACACTCAGACAGAAATGATGAAATGATTAAGTTTATTACTCACAGACCCATAGGACCAAAGGGGAAGGAGAAGCCATCTGGGACATGTAGCTCAACCAGCAAGTGGGGAGCAAGGGAGAACAGGAGGGCCCTGTGGACTAGAGCTTTTATTGGAGTCCAAGGTGTTGCCCAGTAGGCAAGTAATCCCATGCCAAGATTGGATTAATTTGAAGGGACCATGAGGTTAAGGGGTCCCATTATCTGGCTTGAGCCTAAGTAATGTGGTAAAGTAGCTCAGAGATGGGGCCTCATCTATCTAGAACATGAAAATGAAAACTGAGTACAGACTGCCTCAAAAGGGACAGGACAAGAAGGAGGCTAATGCAGTATTAATACAAATGAGAATTACAACAAAAACAAGCTCACTTTTTCTAGAAGCCAGTTTGTTAATATGTATCACGTTAGTCAGGATAAGTTAGGTTATGCAGCAGTAAGTAACAATCCCCAAGTCCTGATCATTATGACACACGTTTACTTCTTGCTCAGATTACATGTCCACTGCAGGTTGGCTGCAGCTTTTTCTTTTCTTTCTTTCTTTTTTTTTTTTGTTTTGCTATAGCACTTTTCTACATTGTTATCTCTCCCAGGACTCAGGCTAAAAACTGTGAGTCTCCTGAAAGAGAACATGCCAAACAAATCACATGCTGAGTTTTAAAACTTCTGGTCAAAATTTATTTAAGCCACTTCTCACTGAATTGGCCAGAGCAAATGACATGGCTGAGGGTGAAGTTACAAGGAGGGAAATCTAATCCTGCTCCAGGGAAAGACAGAATTACTTGTAAAATAACAGAGCCTATAGCACAGGTCCAAACTCAAGATCGAACAATTTCCTAAGAAAATAAGCAGATTAATACACAAAAACACAGCTTTTTCTTTGCTGTGTTCTTACTAACCTCAACGTCCACCGGAAAGTCACAGGCTAAACATGTAAAGATATCCAGAAAATAGAATACACTGTAGTCATTAAAAATAAGGATATGTATTTGCTGAGAAAGAAAGATGCCATCAATAGGTTACTAAGGAAAAAGAGGTTAAATTTATCACATTATATTAAATGTCTCTAAAGCAGTGATTTAGTGGTGTGCTATGAGAGGATCTTAGGTGTGCGCTGAAAATTTTTAAAGATCATTAATTAAATTATTTTTGAAAGATGTTCAAAGCACAGTAAGTATATTCTTTGTTTTTACTCTTTTTTTTTATCAACGTAATTTAAGTGTGCCACAGAAGTCTAATAATAGGTTCACTTGTGCCGTAAGATAAGAAAGGTCGAAAAAAACAGCTCTAGCGGTATACCCAAATTGTGTAATTATGTCTGGACCATGAATCAGCAGTAATTTTTTGTTCATTTGGTGTTTTTATCTTTCTGTGTTGTCTTAAATTTTTATAATAAGCATATATGACTTTTAATGTTTCAAAGACTAACAAAGCCATTTCAATATCTTCAAAAATTAATGTTCAGTGTAGTGAGGATGTAGCAAATTAAGCAATTTCACACCCTGCTGGTGGAAGAAGAAATCAGAACAATGATAATATGCCAATACTATTACTTTCTAGTAACTGACCTAAAAAGAGATGCTCAGGCTGAGTGTGGTAACCTGAAATCTTATTGCATTGGGAGGCTTTGTATATTTTTCTCTCTCTCTCTCTTTCCCAGATCTATTGGAAATATTCCCTGTGGAATATATATTTCTATTGGAAGCAGAATAAAATGTTTAATAAATATTGCTGTGGAATATTGTCAGATTAAAAGAGTAAGATCATGGGGGGGGTTGTCATTCACAAGGAAAATAAAGTATGTCAGAAAGATCTTTAAAAGCATTAAAATTCGGCTCGGCGCCTGTGACTCAACAGGCTAAGGCGCCAGCCACGTACACCTGAGCTGCTGGGTTTGAATTCAGCCCGGGCCCGCCAAACAACAATGATGGCTGCTGCAACCAAAAAATAGCCAGGCGTTGTGGCGGATGCCTGTATTCCCAGCTACTTGGGAGGTGGAGGCAAGGGAATCTCTTGAGCCCAGGATTTGGAGGTTGCTGTGAGCTGTGACGCTACAGCACTCTATCCAGGGTGAGAGCTTGAGGCTCTGCCTCAAAAAAATAAAAATAAAGGCATTAAAATTAGAAATATTCTCCCAAGATGAAAGTTTCATTGCTTTTTGAAATTCAATAAAGAAAAACTTCTCCCAACTTCTTACTTAGCAAGCACATAGAGCTGTTGGGTTCAAAGCCAGGAAACATGAATAATGTCCTGGTACATGTAAATCTATTGGAAAAGGCCCACATTTGCAGTGCTGTTAAGTTAAAAGCCAGGAAACGAATGAGTAATGTCCTAGGACACGTAAATGTTTTGGAAAGGGACCACATTTGCGCTGGAAAGATGTCGCACCAGGTGTCTCTGACTACAAGAGACCAATAGCAATGTCCGGAATCGTGCACTAAGGTACCACACAGAAAACTAGTCCAGCACTAACGGCCTGAAGTCGAGAACAGTTTGCTGGTCTAAATGCACTTGATCCTTCTCTATTATCCAGTTTATAAGATGACTTTAGACATGAAGTTACAGGCACCCAGCACACTTTGTATTCTCACACTGCACCATGACCAAACCATGATTTCCAACAGGGAAACAGCTCTGGCTGCCACACTGACATGGCCTTTCCTTTCTCATTCATATAGGAAAGCATTACAATTGTCCCTTGACAATACTGGTTTGAACTGCAAAGGTCCACTTGTATGTGGATTTTTTTTCGGCCAAATCACAGGATGTATGTGAAATCTGTGTACGTGGAGGCCTGACTTTTCGTGTGCACAGGGCTGACTGCAGCACGTCAGCGTGCATGGATTTTGGCACAGGTGGGGGTGCTGGAACCAACCTCGCCCCTCCCAGATACCTAAAGATGACTTCATGGGAGAAAGAAATACCCCGTTGACTGGAAAGAACAGAGACATCAG
Organism: Arctocebus calabarensis; assembly: GCA_963573935.1. Lineage (NCBI taxonomy): Eukaryota > Metazoa > Chordata > Mammalia > Primates > Lorisidae > Arctocebus > Arctocebus calabarensis. The sequence goes on from CAUYON010003891.1 coordinate 12,975, forward strand.
AGAAATTCCAAGGCCCACATGAACATGAACCCACAGTCTTCACCTTGGCCTGCCTTTACGGGCACCGCTAGGCCCTTGAGGACAGAGCCCTAGGGCTTATTCTGCTCTTGACCTCCAGTCTCCCTCGGAGGACCCAGTATGGAGGAGTAGTCAGCAAAGATCTGGGACGGGCAGAGGACCATGGATGAGTCTGCCTCAGTGAGGACAGAGCGAAGGGGCGAGCCGGTGAGTCCTGTCTGTTGGACTCCAGACCCCCGGCTCTGACTCCGGCATGACTCATGGGGGTCAAAGCCCGTGGGGGCGCCCAGCACAGCCACAGCCCCACAGACCTTCGGGGAGTCCCTAAGAGGCTGACGAAAGAAGCCAAAAGTGCCCAGAAAGTGCCCAGGACTTTCTCCGTGGCCTTCCTTTTCCCAGAGTGCCTCACGCTGCACAGACGCACAGACTCTCACAATCACATCCTCCAGCGTCCTGGTTAAATGGAAATGACCGCTCAGACTTGAAGGCAGACCTGCGAAGCTCAGCAGCCCAAATGGTACATCAAAAGCAAGGTCTGGGGTCTTCAGATTGCAGCTCTGCACACACCTGTGAAATACCTATTGATTCAGTTAAGCGACTATGGAAAAGGCCCTCCACCTCAAGCACAGTGAGGGGCAGGCTCACCACAGCCGGCGCCCCTGACAGAGCATCACATCCCTCTGAGGAGCCGCTACAAAGCCTTCTCTCCTGGGGGCTGGGGATTCTTTCTTCCCCTCTAACCCTCCTCACCCCAGTCCGTCCTTCTGTCTGTAAGTGAAGCCCTCCTCTCTGACCTTATCTAGTCTTCTGCACTAGCCTCGCTGGGCCTCTCGGCTGTTCTGGAACATTCCAGGCTCTCCCCCAGCTCCATCTGCCTGCAAAACAATCTTTCCTAGGCTTCTAAACAGCAAGACTTTCACTTCCTTCCAGGTCTTTACTCAAAGGTTCCTTTCTCACCGCAGAGGGGGAATTTCAGCATCAACCCAACACTCAAACCCTTTCCCTGCTGGCCTGGCTCCTCCCCTGGGTGCTGACCACACCCTCTCACATCACGGATTTGCTCAGTCATCTCGTTATTGTCTCTCTCCCCCAAGAGCACATATCTCTTTGAGCAGCAATCTCCATTTCTGTTTGACATATGTCCCCAAGAGTGACACATAGCACAGGTACATTCAACAAACATCTGCTACACAAACGAATACACTGAACTGAAAAGAAGGTGACTTCCTGCAGAAGCAAAAGATGTATTCACGCCCAGGCGTGGCGGCTCACACCTGTAATCCTCACACTCTGGGAAGCCAAGGCTCAAGAGCTCGTGACCAGCCTGAACAAGAAAAAAATTAGCCGAGCGTTGTGGTGAGCACTTGCAGTCCCAGCTCCTTGAGAAACTGAGGCTGGAGTTCAAGGCTGCTGTGAGCCAGGCTGACATCACAGCACTCAGGCAGGGCAACAGAGAGAGACTCTCAAAAACAACAAAAAAAGAAATATATTTAATGCAAGTCATGTTTTGTGTCTTTGTTTTTACAAGAAGACGTGTAACACAAAAATGCTTGCTTAAAGGGTATTAAGACGAATCCCTTTGAAAACCAAAACTGAATGTGCAATTTTCTTAGTAAAATGTGTATCAGGCATTGGTGCTATCGCTGGCACCTCAGTAGCTTCACTGTCCTCAATGCCACTTGTTCTGGGCACTGGATAAATGCGGCAAGAATATCAGGAAAGACAAATTGTGAAATCTGAAGTGGATGTTTCATGCTTGCTGCTGCTTATCTCAAACTACATCTTTAAAAGCTCACTTGCCCCAAGCCCAAGAGTTGGAGGCTGCTGTGAGCTATGATGATCCCACTACTCTCCACTGAGGGCACTAATGTAAGATTCTGTTTAAAAAATAAATAAATAAAACAAAAAACATCAACAAGTACTCCAAATAAGAAACTGAGAAACATTTACAGTCCCAGAAACTGACAGGTACTTCTCTATAAAATTAGCCTATAGAAGTAGAGTGCCTGAGAGGAGCTAGTAAATGCCACTTTCCTGCAGAAACATGTAAGCTTTCTAACTTTAAAAAGACACTGACAACTGTTTGTGAGGAAAAGGATGAGACCAAGCAAGCTTGGCAAACCCAGCAGAAGCTTCCCGACCCCAAGAGGTTCTCCGTGCAAGATGCCTGGGTTCACAACTCAAACCATTTTGCTCCCTCTAGCATCTACTTTGGGGGTTTTCAGCCAGAGATGCGTGACTATATCCTCCACAGGACACTGGTAGTGTCTGGAGATACGTTTGGTAGCAGAAAGAGGGCAGGATGCTACCAAACATTCTGCAAGGCAGAGGACAGATTCCTATAATAAAGAGTTAGGGGACCCAAAACGTGAGCAGTGCCAACATTGAGAAGCCATTCTCTATTTAAAAAAAATCTTCAAAATCAAGGGTAAACATAACTGGCAGAAGGACGTGGCACCCAGTTTTATTTGGCAAGCAAGTACAGACCACCGACCATGCACAGGAAGTACCACTGAAATGAAAAGAGCATGAACCAAACGGGCTGAGGGTCCTCCCTCAACAGGAAATACTGGCCGGGTGCAGTGGCTCACACCCCTAACCCCAGCAACTGGGAGGACAAGGCAAGAGGATCGTTTGAGGCTAGGAGTCTGAGACCAGCCTCAGCAACACAGTGAGACCTGGTCTCTACAAAAAAACCTTAAACTAGCCAGCATGACCATTTAAACAACAACATGGTAGCACATGCCTATAGTCCTCGTTACCAAGGGGCTGAGGCAGGAAGATCCTTAAGCCCAGGAGTCCAAGGCAGCAGTGCTCTGTGAGCACACCACTGCACTCTAGCCCGAGCCATAGAGCAGGACCTTGTCTCTATAAAAATGAAAAGAGCCGGGCCCAGTAGCTCACACTTATAATCCTAGCACTCTGGGAGGCTGAGGCACAAGGACCACTTGAAGTCTATAGTTGAAGACTAACCTATGCAAGAGCAAGACCCCATCTGTAACGAAAACAGAAAAATTAGCTGCGCCCAGTAGGGCACACCTATAGTCCCAGCCACTCAGGAGGCTAAGACAGGAGGATCACTGGAGCCTAGCAGTTTGAGGTTGCTGTCAGCTACAATGAGGCCACTGCACTCTACCTGCACTTTTTCTGGTCCCAAAAAGAAATAAATGGAAAAAAGGAAAGAAAAAGAAAATATTGACCAATCCTCATAAAACCGAGTGAAACAAATCTCCTGAACAGGCTGGAAGCTGCAATGACAGTCCAAAGTCAGAGGCAAGCCACACAGGCCAGGGGCACAGGAGCATCTGGGAAGGCCTCTCAGAGTGGAGGGGATGGGCACAGGTGGCATGGAGAGAAGGGTCTACCACTGTGGGGAGCAGGTGACCTGGCTTGTAGCTGGGGGACAGCAGGTCAGCACCCCTGTCACACAAAGGAAGCATCTGTTGCAGCATCGCGATTTCCAAAGACGAGGAGGTTACAAAGAAGCCACAAGGTGAAGATAAACCCAGAGGTGGTAACAGAACAAATGGAGGGGGATGAGGCTCCAGGGGAGGGCACAGCATTTTTTTTTATTTATTTATTTATTTATTTATTTATTTATTTATTTATTTATTTTGTTAAATCATGGTTGTGTACATAAATGCAATCATGAGGTACAATGTGCTGGTTTTATATACAATTCGAAATATTTTCATTGACCTGGTTGACACAGCTTTCATGGCATTTTCTTTGTTATTGTGTGCAGACATTTATATTCTACATTTTAAAAGTTTCACCTATACCCTTCTGAGATGCACCATTAAGTGTGAACCCAACAAATACTCTCCCTCCACCCAGCCTCTTCCCTCCCCTCCCCTCCCTTGCCCCTTTCCCCAGTTGTTGTGCTATAATTGGGTTACAGCCTTCATATGAAAGCTATAAATTAGTTTCATAGTAGGACTGAGTGCACTGGATACATTTTCTTCCATTCTTGGGATACTTTGGGATACTTTGCTAAGAAGAATATGTTCCAGCTCCATCCATGTAAACATGAAAGAAGTAAAGCCTTCATCTTTCTTTAAGGCTGCGTAGTATTCCATGGTGTACATGTACCACAGTTTATTAATCCATCATGACTTTTTCCATGATTTAGCAATTATGAAGGGCACAGCATTTTTAAGTGAGCTCCCAGTGAGACATGGGGGCAATCATGGTATACGTCCCTGTGTCTGGCAAGTGACCAGGGGGCTGGCTGACCCCAGGCTTTGAGGACGGGCAGCCAGAAACAGGGCAGGGGGGCAGGGGGGCAGTGGAGACCCCCCCCCCGTATTTGCAGCCCTGCAGTAAAATGAAAATTGGGACCCTTAAGTCATTAGGATTTCTGAATAGTAACAGCAGAACATTCCAGCAAATATGGTCCTTTCAAACAAGCCTGAGGGCTGCATGCGTAGGAAGCCGGCCCTGGGCAACAGAGGCACAGAAATGGGAGAAGCTGGTGAGAGGGATCCTGAGACTGCTCAATGTCAGTGTGACTCTGGGAAGGCTGTCCGAGGTCTGGAGCTGGCCAAGAGCAAGCCCAGGAGGCTCTGCCCACAGACAGTGCTCCGAAAGAAAGGTGGCAGCCAGGGATCTCCAGTGAGCAGAGGCCAACAGGAGTGTGGATATAAGGAAATTCATTTAAGGAACTGGCTCATGGGACAGTGGAGCTGATGGGTCAAAACCTGCAAGCCAGGACTGAGGCAGGAGTCAGACACAGGTAGGAGCCAGTGCTGTGGGCTGGGTGGAATTCCTTCTTACCCCGGAAGCCTCTGGTTCTGCTTACAAAGCCTTTAAGCGACTGGATGAGGCCACAGGCATGATGCAGTGATGTCCTTGACTTAAAGTCAACTAATGGCAGGTGTTAGGCCCAGCTACAAAATGCACCCAGACCAATGCTTGCCTAAACTCCTGCAGGCTGGCCAGGCTGACAAGGGAAGGCAGCTCACAGGAACAAAGAGACCAGCCTAGGAAGAGCCTCTGGGAACAAAGGGAAGCCAGGTGGCCCAGGGGTGGACACTAAGCAGATGGCATATGGGAAGCAAAAAGGGGTGCCCTGGTCCAAAGAGGATGCGGTGGTGGGCAGCATCCTGGCCACAGAGCATTTCCCAGAGCTCACAGGACTGGCGAGCCCAGAGGTCAGGCCACTGGGCTGCTCACACCTGGGGGCAGCTGGCTGAGGGGCAGGGGGCCTGAGCCCTGACCTCTTGCATTCACCCCGAAAGAAGGATTGTTGTATTCCAATTCTGATAATAATGCCCCAAATGCCCTGCCAAGGCCAAGGATAGTTTCGAGGGAAAAAAATCAAGACTCAAGAGACCCCACCCAAGGGGTGGGGCTGGGTCAGGCATGGATGCTGTCACCACGCCTGCCAGTGAAGCCAAGGCAAGCCAGGAGAAGCCACCTGAGAGGGTGGAAGCTATAGCCAGCGAGGGCAGGGCCAGTGTGAGTAGGACAGGGTCCTCACTTGGCTGCCCACCAGCCCTTCGGTCTTTGGAGTCTGGGTTTTTTTGTTTTGTTTTGTTAACAGTATGAGGGATCCAAATATGTTTATGAAAGGGAGAAAGAACCAGCAGAGAAGGACAGAGGGGAGAGCAGGGGGAGCAGGTTATCAATAGCTCTGGGTCCAGGGGCGACCAGGACCAAAGCCACTCAGGGGCAGGACAGCCCAGCAGCGGCTCCACAGATGTTTACCAACCACTGCCCAAGATCTCTCTCCTGGTCAGCCAAACAAGGGTAAAACCGACTGGGCAGACCAAGGGAAACAGACCTCACTCTTCTCTTTAGAAAGCAAGCAAGTGCCCCAGAAAGGGGAGAGAAAACCTGCCCAGGTGAGGGGAGGGGACATCAGAGCAGACGTGCTCAACAATTCCACCCATGGCTCTCAAAAGCAGGCGGGCATCAGTGGACTGCAGAGGGCCAACAAGCCCCAGGGTCTAGAATTCCGGTGGGTGAAATCTACACAGGGATCACGCCCTCAGGACCTCAGCAACAGGCCAGCAAACCAACTAGAGACCAGCCAGCAGAAGTTCAGCCCGTTGCTCCGTGTGGAATGGGTCAAGCTTAAGGCTCAGCATATTCCAATCCAATTTCTCTGCCACCAGCATACTCCCAGCCCTTATTTATTTGGGGCAGGAAGGAGGTTGGTAGATAACTTGCAATTATGCTACAGTTTTAAAAAAGAAGAACATAATATGAACTCGCATGATGATTTTATTATCTATTTTAGGTTATGTAAAATAACTTAAGTATTTGTGAGGTTTTTTGTTGTTTATAATTGTTTTGAGTGCACTATTTCTTGAAGCAATCTCCAGGTGGAGATCCAACATAGGACTGGAAAGAGATAAAATTAGAGCTTAGCTTCTTACTGTGTCTTACAGGGAATGTACAGCAGGATACTTGCAAGTAGAACCTACTGTCTTTTCTGCGGCAGCCTGGATGTTGTATTCTTACTGGGAAAATGGCAAGACATGAGGAATCCTGTTTTTGTTTCATGAAGCTCCTCCCATATCCTAGAATGGAAGGGGCTTAATGAAAAAAAAATCCTCCCATAAATAATGTAAATAGTTCCAGAAAGTTGACTAGCGGCTGCTTAAGGCTGCTGGGGGGAAGGCAGAAAATATGACATTATTTTTGAAGTAATGAAAATTGTTCTGAGACTGTGAATGTACCAAAAGCCACTAATTGCCAGACATTCAATGGGCGAGCTGTGTGGTACGTGAATTCTATATCAATGCAGCTGTTTTTAAAATAGATTCCTTTTTCTTCACTTTCCATTTCAAATGACTTCTCTTTATTTTGCTTCGGGGATTTCCCATTACTTGGAACTTTAATTAGCTTTCCTTAAAAAAAAAACTTTTTTTTCAGTTCCTAGGCAGTCCATGACTATTTCATTTTATTTATTTTTTATTTATTCATTTTTTTTTTTTTTTTTGAGACAGCATCTCAAGCTGTTGCCCTGGGTAGGGTGCCATGGCAACATCATAGCTCACAGCAACCTCCAACTCTTGGACTCAAGCGATCCTCTTGCCTCAGTTTTTTGTATTTTTAGTAGAGACAGGGTCTTGCACTGGCTCAGTCTGGTCTTAAACCCATGAGCTCAAGCAATCAGCCTGCCTTGGCCTCCCAGAGTGCTAGGATTACAGGCCTGAGCCACCGTGCTGGGCCAACTATTTCATTTTAATCATTTAATTTTACTCATTCAAATTCTTTTAAAAACACAGAATAGAAGAATTTTTTTTTTTTTTGAGGCAGGGTCTTGCTCTGTTGCCCAGGCTGTTCTCAAATGAGCTTCCTCCTGTAGCCTCCTAAGTCACTAGGATTATAGGCATGAGCCACAAAGAATTGCATATTTCTAGACTTGGAAATCTTTTTTATGTGAACCCATACATTTTCTAGGCAGAGGAGAAACCCTGGAGGGGTGGGGGGAGGTTGAGTGAAAGCAACTTCTTCAGGGTCATACCCATGGAGTTCTATTCAAATATTTTAAAAACTACACACCTCTTCTGCAAGTGGAAAGCTATTCAAACTATACAATTTTGAATATTTACCCTTCAGTATTTGCTATAGTGTTTTAATAAAGTTCAGGAATACCTATTCATTTGAAAAACAGCCATTAATCCCTCAGCAGATTTTTGTCATGCCATTGATAGGAAACACAGCCTCCATGTATATGTTAGAATTCATATGCCAAAATCAGACTTTCTGATTTATTTCAAAGATCCCTCCACTGAATTAAAATCAGGAAATTAAAAAAAAAAAAATTGAGTCACTGCCTCTACAAATGAGATAGGTTTGTCTTTTAATTAACTCAATACCCACATGCCTCACTGTAAACAAACCCAATGGATTCAGATTTGTTTACACTCAAAAAAATTAAAATAATTTTTTTCTATTAACAAGAAATTCAGCATAGCTTCCCTAATAGGTTTTAAGTAACTGAATGTTTTAGAGAAATATATTTAATCTGCTTTCCACACACAGTGGAGGTTTAATGCCCATTTCTCTCCTCCCCTCCCCCCTAGCCACACAATGGGCCCTCCCTGATCAAGGGCTCTCCTGCCTCCCAAAGGCCCTTACCAAGATATATCTGCTCCCACGGGCCTTACCCTGAGCTGAGTGACCACTCTCTCCTGTGATAAAAGAAGGAGTCTAAGGGACTACGTTTGGGAAAATGCTTCCTTCCCAGAGCCCAGATATTATAACTTAACCCAACAGTGTTCTCCCAAAATGGGGTTCCAGAAATTCTGCGGTTGGTGGGTCCTTCAGCTTCTCTTAGGTAACAATTTGTCTGAAGCCCCATCTCAAGAGAGGCCTTCTTCTTCTAGGCAGGGTGACTGAACATCCCAGTCTGCAGAGAACAGAGGGGTTTCCCAGGAAGCGGGACTTTTGATGCTAAAACTGGAAAGTCCCAGGCAAATCAGAGTGAGTTCATCCCCCTACAGGGCCAGGACTTGTGGCTGAAAGTGGCCTCCCCACCCACCAGCGGAGAGCGGGGGTGACCTCAGAGTAGGCTGGTGCAGCCACCCCCCCCACCCTCCTCCAGCAGCGGACATACTGGTGACGACGTGTCACTCCTCCTGCTCCACAGCACCCCTAACAGGCCGTGCCAGCTTTCCGAAATGTGCCTGTTATGTCCCTACCGCCTCTGAACAGGTTAAGACCTACTCCGTCCAAACCAGGAAAGTCAGCAAGGAGATTCAGCTCTGGTCACAAAAGGACCTCCCAGGGCAGCCAGCTGGGCTCAAGGTCTCCAATGCGGTCCGTTTAGCCTGGCTCTCCTGTAGGTGGAATTCATTTCCTAGAAACCTTCCCATTATCTCACACCAGAGAAAAAAAGCCTAACTCCCAGTGCCAGCAAAACTGACAGAGGAGCTATGTCACTGCTATTTTTAGCAGGTGACTATTGTCCCTTGAGTTTTACAAAAGGTCTAGAAAGAAACATAGGGACCAGCCCTGCCACAGACTGTCAAGTGAGGAGGGTCAGGCCTGTGGGTCTCCACCCTACGTCATCAAAGTGAAGCAGAAGAGGCAGCCACCTGGGAACCCACCGCAGCTGCTGTTTACCGTGCAACTCCCAGAGGGGCAGACTCAGTCCCTCCAAGCCCCAGTCTGCTTCTGTTCCGTTTCCTGGGGCTACATCCCAGAGTCCACCCTCCCATAATCAAAAGTGCCCAAGGATGCACCAGCACCTTCCTCTTCTCCCCTAGAGTACCAACTGCCACTTTTAAAAGCTACAGGCCATGTGGATATGCCATTTTCTCAAATGTCTGCTTTGCTTCCACCTTTTCCTTTGGCTAAAATCGAGCTGGCAGTCACTGGAAAACCATCTCAAGATTAACTCACCCTTAGAAATAATAGCCCCATTTACAGAGTTGTCTATGACAGGGCAAGCAAGTGCCTTCCCTATGTTACTAATTCATTCTATCTAGAACTTGTAGGAGGTGCTATTAACTTCATTTTCTAGCTAGGGATTTAAAAGAAACTGCGGATCAAAGGATCGTGTGCCTTTTCCAGGGCCATGTAACCAACCTAAGCCCCCGCCCTTACACACCAAACTGGATTTTTACTCTAAGAAGAGTTCTAAAGTTCCTCAAATTTAAACATACTTAAAAATCCTCTCAAGACCTTCTTAAAACACAGGTTCTGATTCAGTAGGTCAAGGGAGGGGCCTGAGACCCTGCATTTGGGAAAATCTCCCAGGTGATGCTAGACTTGCTGGTCCATAAACAGGTTTTAGGTAGCAAGGGTTCTGACACCCAGGATTGCCAGCTGGTCCCCTTCCCACATATTAAACAGGCCTGGCCCAGCTTGCATTTTCAAATTAAGTCTATTCACGTGGGTAAGACTACAGATAAAAGGTCATGCATGCCATCCCTTGCATTAATTAAACTTTTTATTTTGAAATAGTTACAGACCCACAGAAGTTGTACCTTTCACTCCCCAAATTCAGCATCGTGCATAATCACAGTACTATAACAAGGCCATGAACTTGGCAGCGCCCGGAGCTCAGTGGGTAGGGCGCGGGCCACATACACTGAGGCTGGTGGGTTCAAACCCGGCCTGGGTCAGCTAAAAATCAACAATGACAACTAAACACAAAAAAGAAATAGCTGGATGTCATGACAGGCACCTGCAGTCGCAGCTACTTGAGAGGCTGAGGCAAAAGAATCGCTTAAACCCAAGAGTTTGAGGTTGCTGTGAGCTGTAACACTACTGCACTCTACCGAGGGCAACATAATGAACTATGTCTCAAAAAAAAAAAGCCATGAACTTGGCGTTCCTACAATCCACCGAGCTTATTCAGACTGAACCTGCTATGCACGGGCACGCATGTGTACATGTGCAACTGTCCACGTGATTTTAACCCACCTGTAGATTTCTGGAACTACCACAATCAAGGAGAAGAACTGCTCCAGTTCTGAAAGACCCCTCCCACTACTCCGTACAGCAATGCTCCCTGCACCCCACCCCCAGCAAC